>QRDG01002495.1:22693-135981 GCA_012064385.1 Puccinellia tenuiflora | reverse complement strand
TGTTTTGCCCACGAATCTCCCTCGTTTCCCCTCGTGTTCTTCGTGTTCATCCCCGTTTCCCCCTCAAATCCGTGAAGATCGGGCCTAGCCCTACATCACGCCGGCAAGGCCGCGGGTCCTCCTCTCCCCTTGCCACTGCTTCGGCGGTGGTGGTTGGGGGAGGTGGGGGCCCCGGTTCTTCGCCTGGGCGGTGTAGATAGGGTAGATCTAAGGTTTCCGGTGGCGCGGTGCGGGGGGCGGCGGCGTCGCATCAGATGTCAGTGCTCGAGCTCGGCCTCCCTCTCCGGTGAGGGCATCTTGGTCGGATCCGGCGAGCTCGGTTGCAGTAGGTTCCTGCCATCCTCTTTGGGTGGTGAGGTTAGGGTTTGCTCGTCCGGCGTGCGCGGCGGCGAGCTGGGTGTTCCGGGTTGCAGACGTCGAGGCGGGTGGTGGCGTCTGCAGCAGAGGATTTGTGCTGGGGCTCTTCCTCCGCGTCGCTTGGCGGTGCTCCGTCGCCGGCAACGAGTTCTTCGGCGGCCTGTACAGGAGTTTGCCCAGATCTGGGCTTGCAGGTGACTCCGACCTGGAAGTAGGTTGGTGGAAGAAGGTGGGAGCGGTGGTCGCTCTCCGACGGATGGCGCAGCTGCTCAACTCCGAGGAGTACGGGGTTCGTCCCCAGCCGACGTGCTTCAACCGGCTTCATCCCGTTGGCCTCGTGCGCGGCGGGTGTTTCTTGAGGTTCTCCAAATCATGGTGCTGGCTCGGAGCTGGAGATGGTGGAGGTTCGTCTTCCTCGTCCCTTGCTGGTGTTCTGGCGGTGGCGATGGATTTGTTCGACGAGCTGTGTTGGGTGTGTTGCTTCTGGCATCGTTGTTTCTCTGCTTGTTTCTAGATTTAGGGCAGAGTGTGTGTGAGCTTGTATTACTATGTGTTCTTCGTTCCCTTTTTTAATATATGCAGGTTCTTCTCAAAAAAAAAATAGAAACTTTTAATTGTTTGATCCTAGTTTCATCTTTTGTTTCTATAGAACTCCCAAATAAATTTTCCATTAAATTATTAGCATGTGAGGGATTACCCGAAGCAAATCTCCCATTAGTCAATGAGTCTAGAAAACATTTTGACCAACCATCTAGACCATTATAAAAGTTTCTTATCAAAGTAGCAGGGGTATGCTTGTGACACCATTTTTATTAATATCCTTCATTCTATACCAAGCATCCATTAATGACTCTCCATAATATTGACCAAAATTGTTCATTTCAACACTAGAATCCATTTTGGGTAAAGTTTTTATGTGTTTTTAATTTTTTTATGCAAAACTGAAAGTAAAATGACACTAACAATGCAAACTGAAATAACAAATGCAACACAAAATGCAAAACTGAAAATAAAATATGCAAACCGAAATATAAAGATGATATGCAAGACAAAAACAAAACAAAATAAAATGCTTTGAAGGTAAAGATGGATAAGATGATGCTCACGTAGGTGCAACCTCCCCAAGCTTAGGTGTTAGCACAAGTTGGTGATGAAGTTGACTTTGTTGTGAGATACTCCTTGGACAAATCTTTACAGCAATGATTCCCCGGCAACGGCGCCAGAAAATTGTCTTGATGGCCTTTGACGTAGTTACCTGCGCCAAATGATATGGTTAGGTTGAGACTCCAAGTGCAGAGTGAGTATAGGAAAGACAGTTTTCCCCACGAGGGGTGACTCGAGGGTTTAATATCGAACTCTCGGGGAATCAGTAGTGAAAGATTTATCTTCTTATCCTTCTCTTGAAAACCTACAAAATAAAGTAAATTGTTTTGTGCCCTCAACCTCACCAAGTGGTTGTCAAGCATAAGGTGTGAGAATGATATCAAAATAAAACAAATGCAAAACAATAAATAAATATGCAATGATAGGAAATAAATATGCAAGGATGGTGGAAACAATGATGGATGATATTTTGAGTTTTATATTGTGAATGCAAGATATAAAAGTATTTTTGTATTTTCGGATTTTTAAATGGCAGAAAATGGAAAATTCTTATAAGTTGTTGGAAAGGTGTTTCTTATGATTAAAAATGGACCGGGGTTCATGGTTTCACAAATGCACTCTCTCTTTAATAAAGTGGTAGACAATGTAACACTAGAATTAACATATGAGATTGCAACAAAAATGTTTCATGACAAGTTGCTAATTATATGGGCATCACGTCCTAACATAGAGATCTTTTGTTTATTAATCTCTCTTACACTCCACCAAGATGTGAATTAAATCTTAGCACCTCAGTAATTAAGATAAATCAGAGCATAGCTTTAAGTCTTATGACATGAAGTTAAAATAAGAACATGCTAGATCTAGTCATGGAGAAGTGGCAATGGTCACACCCACACCTCCGGTAGCATGGTATTTTTCTTTATCCCTAGTGAGGCAACAAATTAAGGTAAAAATACCCAAGTGGATCGCGGAACTTCTCTCACTTTCACCGCACTAGCCACCCCCTCATTACTCCAACTAATACACACGTTCCCCCACGCAAGCTCTCATAAACATGCTTGATAAAAAAAGTAGACAAGAACGGGATACATAATATGCATCTACTTTCATAACTGAAACAAAACAATTGCAATCTCAAACATATATTAACTCATAAAGAGATCCACCACAAAGGAATTACATAGATAACCGTAATCATGTTCGGCAGCTCATACGGTGCTAATTAGCGAAGCTCAAAGAGAGGAGAGATACATAAGTTACTTCCACAAACCCATAGTCCAGGGGTGGACTACTCCCTCTTCATCATGGAGACGGTGGAGATGTCGTTGGGGGAGATGGAGACCACACCGGTAGCGCCCCGCTGGAGTTTTCCCCCTCCAATCTGCAACTCTAGGTCTCTGTTTCGTGGTTTCCGTGTTTCGACGGCGCTCTCTTCTGGAAAACGTCAGAGGGCTATTTTTATAGGCGTTTTTAGGTCAAGACGGAGGCGTGCGGACGAGATCGACGACATCGGAGCCTCGAGGCCCAAAAGAGGGGTCCCTACGCGGCCAAGGAATCTGGCCGTGTGGGACCACCTAATTTGGTCCTCAGGCCTCCTCTCGTGCGTTTCCTTGACTCCCAAGCTTCGTTCCTTCCAAAAAATGATGCTCGTAAATTTTCAGGTCATTTGGACGTCGTTTGGGTCCCCGAAACATCAAAATATAGAAAATAGGGTTTTCTGTCAGTGCAGGGTTAATTATAGAAAAATAGGAAAACCGTGAAATCTTCCCAAAATCATTATAAAACAATGATATAACCCTTATATGATGCAAATATGATTAAAATATGAGTATTATAATGCAAAGTTCATGTATGCATTTTACATGCATCAATGAGCCACAAATCATTAAATGTAGATACAACTCATAAGAAACAATGCATTGGACAAGTTGTATCTTAAGTTTTTATTACTCCTATAATAACGTGCTAAGAGACTAGCACAGGGCTAAGAGCAACTCCAGCCGTTGGTGCCCCCCAGGACATTCGCCGTATAAAAAAGTACACGTCCTAGGGGGCAAAATACCTCCGCCGGCGGAAATTTCCAACCCGTTTCCCAATCGCACCCCCACCCTAGCCCGATCCCAACCCCAGCTCTACTCCTTCTTCACGGGAAGAACCGGATGCGGAAGGAGAAGCCCAACCCCTTCAATAGCAAGCTCTCCGCGAGGTCCACGGCCGCCACGAGCTGCGCGCTGCCCGCGAGCTCTCCGCGAGGTCCACGACCTCCGGAGGCGGAGGAAAAGGCATCGGCCACGAGCTAGACGCTGCCCGCGAGCCCTCCCGTCCGCGCCGGCCACGAGCTCCGCGCCGCCAGTGAGCTCCGGAGGTGGAGGACGGCGTCGGCCGCGAGCTACACGCTGCCCACGAGGTCCGCGCGCCCGTGAGCTCCGGAGGCGGAGGACGGCGTCGGTCGTGAGCTCCGCGCCGCGAGGTCCCAGAGGACTGTGAAGGAAGGCGTCGGTCGCGAGCCCGCCCGTCCGTGCCGCCTGCGAGCTCCGGAGGCGGTGGACGGCGCCGGCCGCGAGCTCCGCGCCGCGAGGTCCACGCCGCCTAAAGAGGACGGCGGAGGACTGCCGAAATCCGCGCGGGAGGAGGTCGGGGATGCCGACGGAGGCGGAGGAGGGCGGGAGTAGGCCGCCGTCGCGGATGCTGGCACAGAGGAGCACGGTGAGGGTGAGCACCGCGAGGACGACGACGACAAAGAGGGGCATGGTGCGGGAGCGAATGCACGGGAGGTGGTGGATGTGGTGGTGAGAGAAGAGGAGGAGGGCGGAGCATGTGGTGGGCCACGAAAAATGATGCATGGAGGGAATATATTAGCTGTTGGCTTTCGCCGGCGCCCCCAGCAGGAACCAGCGAGTTGGGTTCGCCGTGGGTTTGCCGGCGCTATTTTCAGCTCATGGGGGCTATGGGGACGTGGTTGGGACTATTTTTTCCTTTTTTGCATCGCCGGTACTAAAAAAAAAATTGCTCGGGGGCTTCGTGGGGGCTGGCTGGGTTGCTCTAATATACACAACTGAATACGGTAGGGAATACAAAGTTCTGACCGGATCTCAAGAAGACTGGATGGTCCAGAACTCCAGATATGACCCGAGTGCCAAAACAGATTTTCGTCATTTTGCGTCATATCCTTTTTCTGTTCTTTTTTTTGATAGTTGCACCCTCTCGCCAGTCGCCAGATTCGAACAAGTTCGCAACTGCCACTCAAGCTCCTGACTCCCAGATCTCCTGAAAACCCTAACTCCCGAACCTTCTAAAATCCCCATGGACGGCCTCGCGGCACCATCGCCTTCCCACTCCGGCGCCACCTCGGGCGGCGGCGCTTCCCACCGCAAGCGGAAGCTTCCGCCGCCGTCCCTCTCCGACGCCACCGCCGACGAGGACGACGACACCACCGCGCCGTCGTCCCCCGCCACCTCCCCATCCTCGCCATCCCGCCCCTCGTCTCCCTCCTCCTCTCACTCAGACGAAGATGACGACGATTCCCTTACCACCTTCACCACCGCCCGCCTCGACGCCGCCCCGGCCTCCTCCTCCGGCAGGCCCCCCAAGCCGGACTCCTCCTCCGCATCTGCCGTCACGATGGCGTCTGCGGCTCCCAAGACCGACGCTGCCACTGCGGCCGCAGGCGACGGAAAGGAGGACTCCAAGGGTCTCTTCACGGACAATATCCAGACCAGCGGCGCCTACAGCGCCCGCGAGGAGGGCCTCAAGCGCGAGGTCAAGATTTAGTTTTTTTCGAGTTTTTTGTTTGACTCTTGTTAACCGCTTGTTAGGATGTAAAATAGTAGAGCAATAAAGTTTTATCAGAATGCGGACTTGCTAAAGTGGGTTTAATTCATCTGCAGGAAGATACGGGGAAGCTGAAATTTCTGTGCTATGCGAACGATGGAGTTGATGAACATATGATTTGGTGCGTATTCTAATTCATTCCACAGCTGTGAGCATATATGATGGTAGTTTGTTATTGACTGATTTGTCTTACCCAGGTTGGTGGGTTTGAAGAATATCTTTGCGCGGCAGCTCCCTAATATGCCTAAAGAGTATATTGTCCGACTGGTTATGGATAGGTAATTCCCAATCTATGTGCTCGCGGTTGATGATTTAGGTATGCCAATGTGCCTTATTTTCGAAAGTTGCGTAAATATCTTGATTCTTAGTACTAATAGTACTTGCAAGAGCGAGCGGGTATATGGCTTCTGGGTGCCAAATAGCCCTTTATTCTGAAATTTTCAACCATAATATTTTTAAGTTTCAAAAATTCTGAATTCCACCCGCATACCCATATTTGTATTCTACATATCTGTAAATTTTCGTTAATAATATGCTACGTCTTGGTCTACGCAAAAAGGCAAAATCACGGCTCTGAAAATGCAAAAAGAAATCTCATTTCGGCTCCTCACATTTGTATTTTTTCTAGATCACATCTGATAAGATTCTATAAGAATTAGTACAGACATACTAGGAAGCTATTTCTACTCATATATATATTTTTAGAATTTTATAATAAAAATTTCAATTTTTTTAAATACAGGGATACTTGGCACGAACCCGGGATCCAAAACGATTATTGGTACTACTTGCAGTGTAACTAAGCTGTATTTTGTTTGGCAGAACTCACAAGTCAATGATGGTTATCAGGAATAATAATGTTGTAGGAGGCATTACTTACCGTCCTTATGCAAGGTAATGTTGTCATTTTAGAGTCAGCATTTATTCAGTCTAACCAGATTGTGAGTTCATAGTTATTTGTAATGTTATGGTTGTCTCAAACTGTCCGACAACAGTACTCATTCTTGGAACCACTTTCATTGATCTCAAAGCAGCTACCGGATTATATTTAGGATAGTGATATGGTTAGATTGCAGGATGGTATGTGTACTTTAATATCTGTCTGTTAATTTATTTATAATACACTCTGTTTCGCACCATATCCCTTGTCTGCTGCAAAAGTTAATGTCAGAATGCATAAGTTATGGCCTAATTCTGCTTTACAAAATGTAGCCAGAGGTTTGGAGAAATAGCATTCTGTGCAATTACGGCCGATGAGCAAGTTAAAGGCTATGGAACAAGGTTAATGAATCATCTGAAGCAACATGCTCGGGATGCTGATGGTCTCACTCATTTCTTGACTTACGCAGATAACAATGCTGTTGGCTATTTTGTAAAACAGGTTTGGTTATCTGACCTTGTATAAATTATTCCGGAATTTATTGTATTACGTGTTACACTTAATGTTACTCCCGTGTATCATATGTGGCTATCTGAAGCAGCATGTATAGATTACACCTGAGCCTTATATCCTCCATGTGTTTGTAAATAGATGCCGGCACATACACGGTGTCCAATACCATCATTAGTCTTCTGTAGGCATATGTTATTAGAAAATTACGAAATCTTGTATCACCAAAATATTTTTCAACAAAAATCTAATGATACTATTTTCACCATAACAATCGTTTTTTTTATATGTTAGTAATCAACTTTATTTAGGTTTGACTGCTTGCTTCCTACGAATTCATCTATTGTACAAATAGAGGTAGTATTTGTTACAAATTATAAATAGAATTTTCCATTTGCAGGGTTTTACAAAGGAGATCTCTTTTGACAAAGAAAGATGGCAGGGGTAAGACTGTTGTGCAGCATATCTTTGTAAATTATGTTGCCTTATCAACTTATTATGTTCCTTGATGAGTATGATATTGATATATCTAGGGTGTGTTTGGTTGGGTGGCTAGCCACCAGGTGGTTAGTGGTAGCCAGTTTTTAGGTGGTTAGTCCCTGTTTGGTTTGTAGTGTTGAGTGTGTGGGGGTGACCACATTCTGGGAATATTCCCTCTAAAAGCTGGTTGAGCTCAACCAACAGAAATGTGGTGGTTGGCTCCAACCACCCACGGGCGAGACAGTGGAATCACCTCCGAAACGTTTTTTGCGCTGCTCACCTTCTCTCCAAAAAAAGAAAAACGGGAAGGAAACCTCCTCATTCTTCCCCAATACCACAAATTTGTTAGCGTGACGTCAGACTGCGGGGCGTCGGGCTGCAGGACGAGCGCGATGTCGGACTGCAGGGTCGGCCACTGGTTGCTGCAAAGCTAGCTAGCTAAATTAGCTAGATCGATCGGGTTTTTCTCCATCAATCTAGATCGCAAGTTTCCTTTGTAATATTTGGTACATCATTGAAGTGTGATATTGAACATTTTTTCTGTTCATATGTTCTAGTGGGACATACAGTCAAATTTTAATTCAATTTGATTCATTGTATTCGGATCATCATACTTTAATTGATCTATATTACCAAAATCTCGGTATTCTCACCATCATTGTGCGCTAACCATATCACCCCATCCATCTCTCATCTCTCAAACCAAACTCAAACATGGTGGTATCTAACCACTTTTTAGCCCTTCAACCAAACACAAAAATGGCTAACCAAACCCACTCAACCAAACAGGAAAAAATGGCTACCCCCAACCACCTTTTGATAGCCATACAACCAAACACACCCTAATTGTTACATTAACGATGCTGATTTTAACAGTTGTCTGGTTATAGGTACATCAAAGACTACGATGGAGGAATATTGATGGAGTGCAGAATTGATCAGAAGCTGCCATATGTTGATCTGGCAACAATGATTCGGCGACAAAGACAGGTGTAGTGACAGGCTAATAGCTGCCCTGATCATGAATTGCAAGCAATTAGCTCCTACCAATCCTTCATTGAAGTCACATACGTACAATGTTAAGCCATTACTAATGTAGGCGCCATTTTCTAAAAACAAACCTACTAGGCCTTGGTACTCGGCCAAATACCAAAACAAGGTGTCAGGATAGCAGGCTGGCCTCCTGCTGACGATTATGCAAACACAAGGTAGGTCAATAGGTTTAACAGTGTGGGTCAATCAGCTGTTTACTCGGTATGTTCTATTTACTGGCCTTTACTCAGCTGGTGAAATTAATAGGCGAATAGGTGAGTTGTGCAACCCATTTGTAATCACTAGTTGATTCAGCTCACAGCCCAATGTTCTGAAAACTAGTCTACTAGGTCAATCTTGTAGTATAAGCTTTTGGTTCAACCATGCAAGTAAACATTCAGTTAGAAGGCACTGACAATAGGTCTTTTGTTAAGGGATTCAGTGTCAACCAGGGCTTGCCGGATGGCAACAGTGATGCCCCGGGGGGGGGGGGGGGGGGGGGGGGGTGTTGGGGTTACAGAACACCTTCAAGACCCTGCCCTGCTTTTTTTCTCCTTCCTTGCGGCCCTCAGTGACTACCTTATGGAACTGCCTTTTCATTCCCCACCCTTGCGATGGTTGGGTTCCCATATGGGGTATGGATGGTTATCGTGGCCTTGGAGACCAATGACTTAACTTTGTCCCTCGATTAGAGACAGTGGCTACTGGTCGCCATGTAAACTTTGTGACTGCAGACCGTGGCCACCCGGGTACAAGGAAGCTTTAGCCAAGGCCCACAATGTACTGATACCATCAGGAAATGGGCCATGCATGTGAGTGTCTTTACTCTTTACACACGGGAAACCGGACGGGAAGCAGGGAGAGGAGTGGGTTGTCTTAGGCCCTGGTTCAGCTGACAGGGCATTGTGGCCACCACCTTTAGGGTGGAACTGCCCACCGAGGATCTGGAAATGGGGCTCATGGCCATAACTTGTGAAATGGCTTATTTCACTGATATGTGTTCACGCTTCTTTTGTATTCGGTACATTTATTTGTTAGGTTATACGCTTTGCGGTATTGCCAGTTCAGCTGACTTAGAAGTTGTCAATACACTTCCTAATTTTTTACTTCCTAGTTCTCCCTGATCGGTTACAATCGAAGTGCACAGTCAATTACATCAGCTTCATTTTTTGGTCCCTCTTGCTTCTGATTTTCTGTTTCATGATGAGTACCACCATTTCGTCATGTTATGCTTTCTATTTTCATCCTTCTGGCATCCAATATGACAATTGTTTCGTATCAGTTGTTTTGGCAATTGACTCTTCTATTCTGCAGGCAATTGACGAGAAGATCAGAGAGCTTTCTAACTGCCATATTGTTTATTCAGGAATTGATTTTCAAAAGGTTAGCTTTTCCCAAGGGGGAATGTGCTCCACTGAAAATTGTGTTATATAAATGTGGTGTGGCAAAACTACTAGGGTGCTAGGTAAAAAGGGACTATTAATCTTATATCTCCCCTTGATAATATATCTCTCTATTTTCCAGTATTGACATGAATGTTTGCCACATGGATAATGCCGTCTTACACAAGGACCCATTACGTGAATAATTTAAGTCTCTTACATGGATTATTCTGTTTTGCATCGGATTTATTTTTCGTTTTGGGATAACTACATTTCCTTCCTACTTAATTTTATTGAGTTGGCGGTGAGTTTATTTCTCCCACTCCACTCTTACTAGCATGTGGGACCACAATTTTTGCATGTCTGCTTATATTCTCATTCTGTCTCTAAATTCATGCACCAAATTATTATGTGGTAGCTAACTTGTTATCTGGAAGATGTGGTTGTTTGCCACACTTGTTTGTTGCATAGAACTGATGGTCGAACCAAAACTAATCAGTTCACTCTTTTGATAAATTTTTATCCTCGCTCTTTACTTCATAGTTCCGTAGCAAAGCTTGGAGCACTATGCTAGTTCTAGTAAAGTTTGAGGGGTGCCTTGTTCAGAATGAAGCATCACTGAATTATGCATCTTGTTTTGTCTCGTCATGTTTTTGTTCATCTGGGATCTACAGTAAACATGATAAGACACAGGAAGATAAATACTTTAACTTTTCGGGTGTCCTTACGCATTGGTGCTCACTATTTTTTTGTTCAACATGGTGTTTAACTGTTCAACATAGTGTTTAACAGGCCCATTCAATTCTTTTCAGAAAGAAGCCGGTATTCCAAGAAGACTGATGAAACCAGAAGATATCCCTGGTTTGAGTAAGTAATATTCTCCGTAACCTATTATTCTATGTTCTCACTCTAAATCTGGTCTGGTCTCTATATAACTTGAACACCATTTGCAACCCTTGTCTACCTTCTACAGCTAGCTGTCTTAAAACCAACTCAAAGACATATCTTCAACTGAGATACTTGCAGCACGTTCAGTATGTCTAATAGAGATGCTGGCCGCTGTGTATAGGCAACTCCGTCTCTCTTCTCCAAAACTGTATAGGGCCCTACACACTTGTTTTTACTCCAAATCTTTTAACCCCTTGAATGGGTTTTACCTGAAGATATCCAGGTGTTCTGATTGTACTTCTGGTAGACCGGTAGCTAGTTTTTGGAATCTCATGGGCAGGAACATTAGCAACAGTGCAGCACCACCTAGTATCAAATTTTAAATAGCGGGCTATAGTGGCGCTATACCGTTTTCCACGCAGTGCTGCTAAGTGCATTAGCGCGCTCCAAAAGACCAAAACCCTAGCCCTAGCCCGCTAATGCCCTAGCCCGCTATTTAAAACTTTGCCAAGTATTGACCAAACAAACTTGTGTACAATTGTAAAGCAGAACTTGTAGAGTTATAGTAGGAGGCTGTTAAATATTTAATGATATCTTAAAATAAAGTTGCCTCTATCTGTTTCTAGTTCTGGGCGTGTAGTTTTTCCATGTTGATTTCGTAATGAACTATGATGCAAATCTGACAGAACTGTTATGTTATGCAGGGGAAGCTGGATGGACTCCTGATCAGTGGGGGCATTCCAAATCACGTTCATCATTTTCCTCAGATTACAACACGTATAGACAGCAGCTTACTTGCCTCATGCGGGTGTTGTTGAAGGCAAGCATTTTATCTTCACTAATCTGTTTATATAGCATCTGTGTTGCTTTTGCTTAGTATACTTGAATGCGTTGGATATTATGCACTTTCTTTCGCCAATTATAAACTTTTATACTTGGCTACTCCAAAAACTTGGCAAATGTGCAAAAGGAGAATGCTTAATGATTGTGTAAAATGAAAGAGGTATATCATGTAGCCTGCCAGTTTAATAAGGACCACTCGTGTTTCAGAGTTTAATCGAGCATACTGATGCTTGGCCGTTTAAAGAGCCGGTGGATTCTCGTGATGTTCCAGATTATTATGATATTATCAAAGATCCTATTGGTGAGTTAACTGATTTATGGCTTTACATTCCTGTCATCCAGATGTCGACCTTTCAAAACATATATAGCATGCTAGTTTAAGTTGTGCAGATGCTGCTTGTCTGCAGATTTGAAGACGTTGTCAAGAAGAGTCGAGTCAGAGCAGTACTATGTGACCTTAGAGATGTTTGTAGCCGACTTGAAGAGAATGTTTGTCAATGCGAGAACCTACAACTCTCCTGATACAATCTATTTTAAATGCTCCACTCGGTGAGTGAGGAACTTAGGATTTGTTTTTGCATATCCTTTGATGTTTGATCACCCTGTCAGGGATCTATCTATATTTCTTTGAGGTGGCTTCTGGAGTCTTTTGTTGCTCGCTTTATTAGCTGGGTTTGAGAACGATTGATCCGATTTTGACAACTCAACACCCAGCTTGTGTTTGACAGTAATTGATTGTGTTCATTTTGATCCTGCAGGTTAGAGGCCTACTTTACAAACAGAATCCAAGCTCACCTTGCGCAGGCTGCCTCGACCAAGAACTAGGCCGATGATAGGCGCACTGGATATGGTTACTTTGTTGTGAAGTGTGATAGTTGCAGACGTGCTATGTCTTCCAGCATGTGTTATTAATTGTCACATTATACTTGGAAACAATTTAAAATTACCGCTCTCTTGATCCTCATTATTTTGGTAACACTTCTCAATTCTCAAACTACATTTAGAGGTGTGTCTTGGCGCACAATGCCCCAACTCGTGTTGATTCATTGGATAACGTTAAGATAAAATGTTGTGAAACACGTATCCATAGAGGTTCTTACGGTACAATGGGTACATGTCCAGAAAAACACATAACAAATAACATATCATAGTTTTCCAAAGTAAGCCAAGTGAGTCTAACCACAGCCGCATTAAATTTGGTTCTAAACCAACCGAATAATAACCGCCGGTTAAATTTGGTTCCAAACCAACCGAATAATAACCGCCGGTTCAAGGCGGCTGAGTTTGACGTCTTATGATGATGGATGTAGGTGCAAAAGAAGTACAGACGTAGCCGGCTCGAGGGCATTGCAAGCGACAAGTGATGTTTAATCAGGTAAGAATGTCCGTTTGAAACGACGCACATGAATTTGTAGTTGTAGACCTGAACACACGTCTTTCCGCATAGAAGATAACCTGCCGATTCGACGCGAGCGCCTCTATTTAATCCTCTACCTCATTTCTTCTCCTATAACCATTCTCTGCTTTTGCGTCTCCTCGTGGTTTCTTCCGCTTCTTCTCGGGACGTGTAACATCTCAAAACTTTAGAATGTTATAAAAATCACAAAAAATTAAAACTTTTATTATTGAATAAATAAAGTCTCCAAAAATCAAAAAAACATTATATAGAAGATTGTTTTGACATCTTCAAAGTTATTTTATTTTAAATATTCAATAATCTTCTATTTTAAAGTTCTAAAAAGATTTTGGAAATAAAATATTTATTTGAGTATTTCTATAAACCTTAAAAAAATTTGATAAAGTATTTCCAATTTTATATAGCCCAAAATAAAATGGTTATTGGTATTAAATTGGATTTACCAAACACTTTTAAAAAATGCTTTATCATAAATTATTTTATTCTGAAAATGGGTTATTATTTTGAATGATATTACTCATATTATTTTATGGATTTTATTTGAGTTGAAAAGTAATATATAAAACCCTATTTCATAAAATGACATAAAGGTGTCGAATAGACCTTTTTGAATTATTTAAATATATTTCAAAATAAAATCTTGGAAAAGTTTACAAATTGTTTAAAAGGGTTATTTTGATTTTTACAGGTTTTTAAAAATTTATTTGAAATGATTTGGAGCTATAAATCAAAAGTTATAAAAGAAAACAGAAAAA
The DNA here is from genome assembly GCA_012064385.1 of Puccinellia tenuiflora. Lineage (NCBI taxonomy): Eukaryota > Viridiplantae > Streptophyta > Magnoliopsida > Poales > Poaceae > Puccinellia > Puccinellia tenuiflora. Next base: position 122,499 of record QRDG01002495.1, on the reverse strand, counting down.
GAATAAAAAAATCAGACCAGCTACTCGGCCCAGCAAGGCGCTCTAATTTTTTAAATAATACATTTTTTATTGTTTTCCAGAAATAATACGCATTTTGAAAAAATTTGAAAAATAATACACCCTCGGCTTGCTGGAAGCCGACTGCTTCTTATCAGCTTCTAGGAAGCCGAGCAGGCCCTATCGGCGCCAGCGAAGCCGACGAGGCTATCGGCCTGACATCCCGCCGGGCGCTGCCATGGCGGCAGACCTGCTCGGCGTCCACAAAGCCGACCAGGCTAATCGGCCTGGCGTAAGCCGATTAGCTCTTCTCGGCTACGGCCACACCGACAGCTGCATGGCCTTTCCCTCCCACCTCTTTTTGTACCATCTCTATTTCTTTTATCTTCATTTCAGTTTTAGATAGTAAATAAAAAATATGAAAAATATGTTCTGTCTCCATACATTCGCATCTCTACCGATTCTCCCGCCCTTCATCGCTCCCGCCACTTTCTCCCGCCATTCTTGTTCCCGCCATTTTCTCCCGCCCTTTCTCTTCCCGCCATTTTCTCCCGCCATTTTTTCTATTCCCGTGCTATAAAAGCCGTTGCTCAGTCAGGTGGATAAGTAGTCTAACGAATTCACTCATCGATGTCGGGTTTTCCTTCTTACCGTAGTTTTCTTCCCCATGAGTCTGAGCGCCTTGTGAAGTGTGTTGCCGAGTTTAGGGTAGACAATAAATTAGTTTCATGGGAGGAACTCATTAGTAGTGATAGTTTCCTCACTGAGATGGACGCGACATTATGGAGGAAGAATTATTGCGCTCATAGGACTCCACAGTAAATACGACAGGAACTTCTTAGGATGCATGAAAGGTGGAAGAAGGTGTTGCAAAGAAGTAGGGACGAGAAGTTCATCAATTGGTTAGCAGATCATCCGTTTTCATGGGCGGAGGAGAGTGAGGACGATGATGACATCTTCATGCCTAGCATCACCGCCAAGAGAGCGGCAGCGTCGAAGGGCAAGAGAGCAGCAACGTCGAAGGGCAAGAGAGCGGCATCGTCGAAGGGCAACAGTGGCCCATCGACGGAGGCAGGAGGATGCTTGGACGAAAGATGACATTTATGTTAAGTATCGCATGTATCTTAATTTCAGTTCTAGCTGTTAAGTTAAGCTTGTTTTAATGAAAAAGTTGTAATCTCGCCGTTTCTTAATAAATGTCTGAAGCATTTTCTGATCATACATAGATAGGAATATGTCTCATACAAATATAGTGTCTCGTACATAGATAGGATTATGTCTCATACAAATATAGTGTCTCATACATAGATAGGAATAGGTCTCACACAAATATGATGTCTCGTACATAGCTAGATAGTAATATCTCTAGTGATAGAGATAGGTCTCGCTACCTCCGTCTGCCACGACGCGCCGATGGATCTTTGGGTGTCGGCCATCCGTACCTATTGACTGCCCGAGGTTGACGAAGAGGGGTACCATCCTCGTTAAACTGCTGCTCCTGTGTGGGCTGCGGTGGGGGTGTGACCTGTGTTTGCTGTGTGCTGTAAAGTGGAGGGGTCGGATACAGGTTCAACCAAGTGTTGATCTCGTCCATCTGGTTTCCGCCTTCCTGATCACTCCCCCACGCAGATCCGGACATAGACGACGGTTGCCCGGACATGAAAGCACCTGCATCGCACTAATTTAAGTATTCACTTTGTTTTATGGGCAAATAGTATACATGTATGTACATACCATATGGCTGTGGTTGTGGCCGAAATTAGAAGCTCGACGTAGGGTTGTGTTGCGTCTGCTGCCACGCCGAACCGCCAGGCTGGTCAGGAGGAGGAGGTGCGGGCGTCCTTTGTGGTGATAGGCGAGGTCGCGTGTGGTGTCGCTGCTTGGGCTGCTGCTGCATCGACGGACGTGGGGGCTGCTGTGCACCGTGCTGGTGAGCAACGTCCGAAGTGCGAGTGCACGTGATAGTCTTGTAGATATGTCGTAACTTTCCCTCCATACGCCTCAGCCAGGACACATGGCGGTCTCGCTGTAGTAGTGGCCCGGTAGAAAGAGAACACCCATACTCAACGAACTCGTTGTGAAGCTCCAGTGTCAATTCTGCCTGAAATTGTCACGTACAGTATTAAGGACATGTGCCTGAAATTCTATAAGAAACATTGATAATTGACGTATATTTACCGCATGCTGTCTGGAGCCTGAAACAGACTGGCTCGAGTACATATCCCAAGTAGATGGTGCTGGGATCTCATCCGGATGAGGATGATTGATGATGCGTAGTCGTGTCGCGGACATGTACCGCCGTAAATACTCGTTGAATAGCGAGAGATCAGGGATGGATCGAGGTTTAGCCCAACAGAGGGGGCACGCCATCCTCTTCCCAGACCCGCGTATCCGCAGTCTCCCACTCTGTAACGAACGTCTGAAGCCTCGTGAGCCACTGTTTAGCCGTCCTGTTAGTACCCTTTCTAGACAATCTAAAAAATAAGGTGTGTGTTAGATAATTAATTAATCAAACAGTTCGAACTCATAATCATATACGCATAACTGTAGTTTATAATACCTATGAACGAGGGCTGGCACAGGATGTTCCGTAGGCGGGGGAACGACCTCCTGGCGAAGACCAAATTGTCTCATTACCCTCTGTTGGGCCATTTCCTCAACGGAGACATCGAATATGATCTTCGATTTTGTCATCCAGTATGCGCGATTTCTGGTGCAAAGACGAGAGATACCGCCTGGGTACTTAGGGCGTGTTTGGTTGGGATTCTGAGACCAGATTCGCGTTGTGAAAGCTAAAATCTAAACCAAAGGCATACCAGCCCAACGCAGATTCCGGTAACTCACCAGATTTCCGTAGTGCAAAGCGAAAGCTGGTTCCACCCCTGATTCCAGTCCGTTGCGTCGGAGCCAAAAACTTGAAAATTACCCACCATGCCACTGATAAGTGAAACTGACCAGTTCCTTTTCTTTCTTTTCTCCTCCAACCCTCCTCTCTCTCCTCCCGTTCCTCTTTTTTTTCTCCCATGACTCACACCACAAAACGGAGCTCAGGCTAGGGTTCCCCTCACCGGCCTATTCCGGCTGCCTCCGGCGGCGTGCAGGCTGGGAATCGAGCCCCATGATCCCGCCGCTCCTTTCCCCATACTGGACCGGCAAGATGGTCAGCCCGACCCCAAGCGCCAGCCCCCATCTAGCAGCTGCCTTCATAGCTCTGTTCGTAGCGCCGCTGCACCTAGGAACGACGCCGGACGCCGGCCAGCCGGCCGGAGATATATTCCGTCTCCTGCAGTTATGGTTCTCCCCTCCTCTCCCTCCTTCAAAACTCCTTCCTCCTCCCTCCCGTGCCATGTATATTATGGTATTTTCTTCTTTTTTCTATCATTGATTCCTTGTAATTGGTTTGTGCAAACGGTCTTTGAAATTGGTCTGTGCATATGGTCTGTGAAATTGGTCTGGTCTCTACCATATAGCAATGATTATTGTGTAATTGATCTGTACAGCATGGTTTGGAGTTTGCGTGCAAGGTGTTTGTGAAAATGTTTCTAATAAAAAAATGCTTGATATATGAAATAAGAAATCATGATGTTATATTTTTTTAGTGATATAGCGACCAATGATAGTAATGTCGATGGCGAACATCATGTTGTGAACCATGTCTTATGTATAATACATATGTCTTGCGGTAATCCTATGACATCACTTTCTACAAGAAATGGAAAATTCCTTCCCAAAATGGTCATTTTCTTTTCTATCATTGTTCTGCGATTAATAAGCACATAAATAATCTCTTAACGTCTCAGTGGCATTACATACATTGTTTGTCGAATCCACAAGTTCACAGTTGTCCAACTAAACAACTTTCAACTTTTCCGCAGTTGTCAGCTCCCAGCAGTTTTTTCACAGCAGATTCTCCACAGCTGATTTTCAGGAATCTACAGCTCAACCAAACACACCCTTAGTGTCTATAGCATCCTGCGTGTATGGCTGCCAGATGACCTGATATCTGTGCAACACGTCGAACTGCTCGTTGAATGCCGTATAACAATTCCTCACCTGATCTTGCGCATAGCGTCTCTGTGGAAAAAAAGAACGAGTTAGTTTACGTACATATTATTCCAATGCGTACAGTTAGTGCACGTAACATATGTAACATACCTTGCGACGTGTCCAAAGGGTGCTAAAAGTAGGCATGTCAATGCGATCCGCATCAAACATCTTGCCCAACGGGTAAGCCTGCTCAGCCAGTATGTCTGGTCGTCCAATCGGGAACCTGAAAACAAGAGATATGGCTACTAAACTGAAAATTGAGCAGCCAATCAAGGTTAGGTCCGTGATCCTCTGAGGCAAAAGGCGCAACAGTATGATTAATACCCTGAAAACGAAGCATCATATCGGCCTCCCAATTTTGTGGTACCTCCAACGGTCCTATGGGACGACCCGCTAACGGGAGACCGAGCAAGTACGACACATCCTACAGAGTAGGCGCCATCTCTCCCCACCGAAAGTGAAACGTGTGTGTCTCGGGCCTCCATCTGTTCACTAAGCAGGTGAGCAAAGACTGATCCATGGTCACACGAGAAGACCTTTCGGTTGCCTCTACTAGACGCGCGAAAGGTAATAGTCCAGCCCACTTAAGTCTGCACATTTAGAAAACATTAGCGATATTTTTTCCTTTATCACACATTAAATTACACATGAGATGGAGAACTAAATAAATAAACACATACCTATCAACCCAATAAGGGTGTATCATCCAGTTTTTCTTTGGAGTGCGAGTAACCAGGGTCTCCAAAGTGCGCTCCTGCAATATTGTAGATCGGTGCTTACTGTCAATACCCACCTCGAGTAGCGATTCCATCTCCATTTCTGCCAACATTAGGACATGTAATACAAATTAAAATAGTAGCACACTTGATAAATAAAAATATAACACAGTTCCACACTTATTACAAATTAAAATAGTAGCACACTTGATAAATAGTAATAAAACATAGTTCCACATTTATTACAAATTAAAATAGTAGCACACTTGATAAATAAAAATAAAACACAGTTCCACACTTATTAAAAATTAAAATAGTAGCACACTTGATAAATAGTAGCCTAGTTACGTCCTCTCCCTCCTCGTGTTCGATTGCCTCGTGCTCGGTTGCCTCGTCCCCGGTTGCCTCTTGCAGTAGCTCCGCCTGTGCCAAACTGTGGACAATGAGTGTCTCTATGTCCGTAATTGTTGCATAAGAAACATTGCCTAATTGGGCCACCGGCTTCAGATTCATCCATGTCATTGCGGATGCGCTTAGACTGACGCCTGCCTACACCTGTCCGTAGTAAAGTTGGGTCGGGGATGTATTGCCTTTCAGAAGGGACAACTGTGTTAAAGTTACCCACTGCTCGAAATCCCTGCATCTCACCTGTCCAAGTATTCAAGACAGCCTCTTTCATGTAGTAAGGAGAAACAAACGAGATTGCATCCAGGCCTAACTGTCCGCAAGCAGCAAGCACATGTGAGCAAGGCAGGTGAAGCAACTTTGGTCTGTTGCAGCTGCACTCACACGTTGGCCATTGTTCAAGTCCAATTTTCACCTCATGCGTCCTCAACTCATTTCCACATCCAAACTTGTCAGTAGGTAAACGCACCTCAAACCTCCTTTCTGCATTTCCAATGGCGACACATGTGTGTGTCCTAGCTTTTTCCATCTTACTATCCATGTACTTCATAATCTTGTCACAGTAAGGTGTGTTTCGGTTGTTTATCATATGCGTGTGAGCTTTCTGTCGTCTATCTCTAAAATAATTCAACGTGCCATGGAAAATACCCTCGACAATGGCAGTCAGTGGTAAAGCCCTGCTTCCTCTCAGCACGAAGTTATATGTTTCAGCCAGGTTTGTAGTCATGACGCCGTACCTAGCTCCATGTGTCTCGTGAAGCAAAGACCACCTCTCCAAAGGCTCGTGCTCTATCCACTGATCAAAGTTTTTAATCTGTCTCCCAACCTTCCTCCTTGTACCGGGTGCGTCAAATCCTGGCAAGTCACAAATCCCAACAGGATCCGGTATTAGTGGTATTGCTTCTGTTGATTGTTGTGAAGCCACTGCAGCTGCATGTGCTGCTACAGCTACCTCTTGCGCCTGTCTCCTCAATCTTGCATGTTCCTTAGTGAAGTCATTCAAATACCCACGGATAACATTGTACTTCCATTCTTGGTTCTGCTTGCACAATTTTTTGAATAAATTCATAAGGTTCTTATGTCTGAACTGCAAAATTTTTTTTGCCCCCAAATGACGCATGCACCAACGGCTCTGCACGTCCAGCCATGGAGTTTCTTCCTCAGGACTAGGATTTGTCAGTGCCTTAATCGTACTGAGTATACCTGCATGCCTGTCATGAAGGATACAGACATTCGGCTTGTCATGCACAAAAGCTTTTTTCAACTGTCTAAAGAACCATAACCAACTTGCAGTGTTCTCACTCTCCACAAAGGCAAATGCGAGTGGGATGACCTGATTGTTAATAACAGTCGTATTAAAATAAGACTCGTCAACTACCATACCGTTTAAAATCTTAATAACAGTCGTCAACTACCATACCATAATAGAAAAATAATTTATACGACCAAATAATTTATACGACAAACTCTACAAATAATCTATACTATGGACGAGGTCCGGCACTAACAAAATATTGCAGCAGTACTAACGACTAATATTTTGCAAACTAACATACAATAACCTCTATACTACACGACCATTGGACCGACCAACACTAACAATATATTTACAGTACTAACAAATAATCAATTCGTAACCTAACATGAAATAACCAATGTATGAAAAATCTTACCCTTGAAGCGTGCCCTAAATCACCACAGCAGCAACACCACCATGAACCTTCAGCTCCTACCCCAACACCAACCTCCACCGGATCTCCACCGTTGCCCCCTAATATCACCCGCAAATTGCCTCCATGACCTACCCCATTAACAGATCGAAGCATTCCCTTACTGCCTACTGCTTTGGGGATGATTTTGTGGGTGGAAAATCAACTAAAATCTAGTGTACATGTGGTAACAAGTGAGTAGAAATGGAGGCAGCAGAGAGAAGAAAGAGAGGCGTCGGGAGGAAGAAGAAAGAGAGAAGGAGGAGGAGAGGCAGGGGAGTGGGGCGATATGGTCGAGGCCACCTGCTCGGCTTCACCAAGGCCGACAGGCCTTTCGGCCTGGCGGAAGCCGACAGCAGGGGGCGCAGGCCGACAGGGTGCGGACCCGGCCTCCGCGAGGACCTGCTCGGTGTGAAGAAAGCCGACAGGGCTGCTCGGCGTGGGCGACGCCGATAGGGGTTGGTCGGCCTCCCTAAAGCCGAGGTTGCAATATTTTTGTAAATTAAAAAATACGCGCATTATTTCTAGAAAACAATAAAAAAATGTATTATTTAAATTTTTTGAGCCAGCAAGACAGCAGCAACCCAGTCGCCCGACCTTGTCTGTCAATCGATCAAACATTCGAGTAAACGTGTTTCTTCCTTTTCTAGAATCTTACCAATTCAAACTCTTATGACTTTCTCGTTTCAATCCGAATTCAATTCCGTTTGTTCCTACATGTAGCTAACTCGAAACCCTTCCTTTCTACACACATCTCTATATAAAGCCCCAGAGCCGCCGTCTCATGGTTTTCCCTTTTCTACCGAAACCCTAAACACCCTAATCCCAATTCGTTATTCTCGACCTCTAAACTCCGTCGACTTATTTTGATTCCTTCGTAAAAGCTGTAGATCTCGTCGAGAGCTTTCCATCCCGACAAATCCCACCACTTTTAATCGACCACAGCCGGAGAATTTCGTATTGCAAAATTTCAGATCTTATGGAGTAAACCTTAGATCTACTCGCGGTCATTTCTTCGAATCCAAATTCCTTTTGTGAGTAAGTATATCCGGTCATTATCCACAACTTTCATGTTTTATGTTTTTCGATTTGAAGTACGAATCTTTTTCTATAAACAGATTTATTTGAGCCACTCAGAAAAAAGCCACATGGCATCCTCATCATCGTCCCGTCAGCACCACGTGGCATCGCGTCAACACCCGGTCAGCGTCCAGTCAGCGTTTGCATCAGCTCTGCGCAGCAAGGTCAACCCCCGGTCAATTCTATTAAAAAAATCAAATTTTTTTAGAAGTTGGTTGAATCTTGTAAAATCCGTAGTAAATCAAATATTTGTCGGAAAATTACAAATAATATGTGTAGAATCTATTTCTGTAATAAAAACATACTTTTACCGAAACATTATTTTCTGAATTTCTGAACTCTTAATTGCACTAAAAGTTGAATAACCATAAATTAGTAATTCCAAATAAGGTAATTCTTTTTGCCTTTGTTAGATAATTAAAAGATATAGCCAAAGACATCAGTATCAAAAATAATTGAACTATTAATTCAAATTTAACTTGCAGAAGCTTATAAATTGTTATTATAGGATTTAAATCGCAACATTAAATCTTTAATAATTTTAAAAATCTTTTGTTTGCATCATGTGTTGGTATGTCAACCAGAGAACTAATTAAAGTTATTGATGTGATTATTAAATTGACCAGCATCCTTATTGTTGCATAGATTGTTTGTCTTGTCTTGTTGTTTATGTTGTGTTTCGCTTATCTACGATAGATTGAACAGAGTGTGACTCTTGTTACGTTTGCAAAAGTGTGTGAGCAACGGCGACTCTTAAAAAGGCAAGTGATACTCCAGCATAAATGTCCTATTAATTTGCATCTATTGCATTTAGTTTTTTTAGTAGTATGCATGATATACTACTATATTATGATGCTATGCAAACCCAGAGAGGATAGCAATATGTATCTTGACTGAGTTAGTAGAAACCAACGTAGAAGCAATTTGCAGCCATGCTTGTAGACGATGTGGATATAATTTCAAAAGGATGTTATAGCCGATGACATATTTTGTTTATGAAAGTAGCAAATGTTTCATGAATTGCATGAATGGGTTGGGTTAGATTTTTGCAAGTGGTAATGCAGGTGGTATAAGACCTGACCTGTTGATATGTGCCGAGTGACAAAAGTAGGTGGCCAATAGCTTGACCTATTGCTGTGTCCATTTAGACTACGACGTGTGACATATGTAGACGGCTGAGTGCCTGATCTATTGATATGTTCACATTAGACTTTACGGCGAGTGACATAGTAGTGGTTGGATGACTAATCTATTGATATGTTCACATTAGAGTACGACGAGTGACATAGTAGTGGCTGGATGCCCGATCTATTGATATGTTCAACTTAGACTTTGCGATAAGTGGGGGGTGAGTGCCTGACCTACTGATATGTTCACGTTAGGTTTTCTTGTGAACGACCTAGTAGGTGGTCGATGACCTGACCTATTGATATGCTCACATCCTGTGGAATTCCTTAGCCATGACACTATTGGTGGACAACTTTGAGCACCTGGACAGGAGCAGAGAACTTGGAGCGACTGGACTTGAAGAAGTTGGAAGTTTCTCACTTATCTCAAATTCTTAAAGGGATATTTTTATGTGTAACAAGGGAGATTGAGACACTGGATGTTATGCCATGTTCGTCTCATAATAAATGGAAAAGAAAATGATTTTTGAAGAATAAGATAAAGCTGGCTTTATGCAAATAGCCTTGAACTCCACCAGCCAGATATGCATGTAGATATTAGAAGTTTTCCTCTATGAGTCCACAAGTGTCACTTGCCAGTACGATTCAAATTGTACTGGCCAATTTTTGGCTGTAACCTACGTGTTGCAGGTTGTTCTGACGAAGAGTAAGGAACGATAGAGGTTTCGAGTCTACAACCAACATGTCTGCCTGTGGCACATGAAGATGATGAGGGCTCTATGCTATTTATGTTTTCCGCTGCTGAACTTTGTAATATGCTAGCCTTTGGTTATGCAAGTTGTAATGAATTATTTTTTTGGATCTTCGATGTAATAGATATTTGACGCATTTGCATGATATTACATCTTGAACTGTGGTGCTAGCTATTCGATCCAGGGACTAGCACAGAACACAGGGATCTTGTCCTATTTAAAAGGCAAGGTCGCTACAGATGGTATCAGAACATTGTGTTGCCTGTAGTTTCGAAACCCTAGGTTTGGATTAGGATTAGGAAAAGACCTAGAATTAAAATATATTTTATTCCGTTTCTTTTAAAGAAAATATTTGTGTTTCATCTTTTCTTGGATGCACATCTACTATTCACCTTCTAAGACATCTTTCCATATTTAAGCTGACCCATAGTGTGATACAACTCTAGTTATAAAAGAGCAAAGGAGACGAAAAACAAGACAGCTGAAGTTTACTTGTTCATCAAATCAATACTGATAGAGGTTGAGGTGTCTGATCTTTCGATGAGATGATACTATCGATTTGGGTGGCGTCAACCTTGACGATCCGACTACAAACGTGTGAGGACGCTGCGCCTTAGCAATCGCTACACCAACTTCGGGAAGGTTTATGACAGCGCCGTAGCACAGCCGACCAAACCAACTAAGGTCTAATTCCTGCATGCAATCGAAAAACAAGCAAGAACTAAGAATTGGCAATTTGAATATTGCAAATATGAATGATTATAGATGAAAGTGGGGTTCCGAAGAGCGGTCTTTGTCTGGCCGATCTGGCACAAACGAAGTACAGCGAAGTTGCAGCAAGGGCTAGCTAACTTTTGACTAAACAAAACCCAAGTCTAAAAGAAACCCTAGGTGTTGTATTTATGGGGGAAAAGAGGGGAAATTCGTGGTCCCATGGGTGGGGCCACGAAATCCAGCCTAAACCTCTTTTCCCCATCAATACAGACTCTAAAAACTGCCCACAAAGGGGTATGACGAAAATACATGGGCCTGGCCCAAAAATACGGTGGCGCAGCACCTATAAAAGGACTTGGATGAAAATAATAAAGTGGTAACTTGTATAATTCGTCCAAGACTTCATTTGGCATTACGATGGCTTCAGGCTGCGGTAGACTCCCTCCGTGGCAGCGTCATCTTCAGCACTTGCGTTCCTGCTGTCAGCTCCATCCACGAACATGCTCCATAGCTTGTCCCTCTCATCCATGCTAGGTCCATTATTTCTGAGAAACAAACACATTTGATTTAGGCAGTATCATATTCTCATGTACATTAGGAACAGCTCGTAGAAACGATAGTACCTGCTGATTAAGTTGGCGTGCACGAGCTCTAGTCATAGGCCCTTGTAATGGAAGTGGTGTAGTAGCTGCGGTTGCATCTATAGTAGGGATGTCCTCATCATCCTCCCCTTCTTGAATTGAAGTCGTCCTCGACGCCATGTCATCATTGTCTCCCAAATATGGCTTCAAATCTGCAATGTTAAATGTGGGACTAACCCCAAAATCTGTAGGTAACTCAAGTTTATATGCATTATCATTTATCCTCTCTAACACCTTAAAAGGACCATCAGCTCGTGGCACTAATTTGGACTTGCGCAACTCAGGAAAACGGTCTTTGCGCAAATGCAACCAAACAAGATCTCCAGGTTCAAATATAAGTTCCTTCCTTCCCTTATCTCCATACAATTTATATTTAGCATTCATGCGTTCAATGTTCTGTTTAACAGTGACATGCAACTTTACGATCAACTCAACACGTTGTGTAGCATCTAAATTATGTTGCACCGAAGATGGAAGAGGCAATAAATCAATAGGTGCACGAGGAATAAAACCATACACAATCTCAAAAGGGCACAACTTAGTTGTAGAATGCAGTGAACGATTATAAGCAAATTCTATATGAGGCAAGCATTCTTCCCACTTTTTTAAATTATGTTTTAACACAACCCTTAACATAGTTGACAAAGTTCTATTAACTACTTTAGTTTGGGGGTGACATGTAGTACTAAACAGTATTTTAGTCCCCAACTTAGCCCATAAACATCTCCAAAAGTGGCTAAGAAACACGATCTGAAACAATAGTATTTGGCACACCATGTAAACGAATGATTTCACGAAAGAACAAATGAGCAACATTAGTAGCATCATCAGTTTTATGACATGGTACAAAGTGTGCCATTTTAGAAAATCTGTCCACAACAACAAATATGCTATCCCTCCCCTTCTTTGTTTGAGGTAACCCCAAAACAAAGTCCATGGATATATCTTCCCACGGAACACTAGGTATAGGTAAAGGCATATATAAACCATGAGGATTAAGTCGTGCTTAGCTTTTTGGCAAGTAGTGCAGCGAGCAACAAAACGCTCTTGACGCCAAAATGTCCCATTAATCCTCCTCCATGCGCCTCCTGCAACAACAAAAGACGAACGGAGCTAGCTGGAACGCATAGCTTGTTAGCACAAAATACAAATCCATCACTAAGGACGAATTTGTTCCATGTTCTACCATCTTTACAATTCTGCACCACTTCTTGAAATTCAGCATCCTACATATACAAATCTTTGATGGTCTCTAACCCAAATATTTTAAAGTCAAGTTGTGAAAGCATAGTGTAACGTCGAGACAAAGCATTAGCAATAACATTATCTTTACCCTTTTTGTGTTTGATTATATAAGGGAAAGACTCAATAAATTCAACCCACTTAGCATGTCTACGGTTCAGTTTAGCTTGACTACGAATATGTTTCAATGATTCATGATCAGAATGTATAACAAATTCTTTGGGCCATGAATAATGTTGCCAAGTTTCTAAAGTACGAACAAGAGCATATAATTCCTTATGATAAGTAGAATATTTCAGACTAGGCCCACTCAATTTTTCACTAAAGTATGCAATAGGTTTTCCCTCTTGTAACAACATACCTTCCAAACCAATTCCACTAGCATCACATTCAAGCTCAAAAGTCTTATTAAAATCAGGAAGTTGTAGCAAAGGAGCATGTGTTAACTTATCTTTTAATAGTGTGAACGCCTCCTGTTGTGCATCACCCCAAACAAAGGGCACACCCTTCTTTGTAAGCTCATTCAACGGCGCAGCAATAGAACCAAATTCTTTGACAAAGCGCCGGTAGAACCCAGCGAGGCCAAGGAAACTCCTCACTTGGGTGACCGTTAATGGAGTCGGCCAACTCAAAATCGCCTCAATCTTGGCGGGATCCTGGTGTAGATCGTGGCCCGATCTTCACAGATAGACGTGGAGAGAGCGATGAACACAAAGAACCAAAGGGGAAAACACAAGGATACACGGGAGACCATCTCGGATCGCAATCACAAGAAGGACTTACCCTTGGAGTTCCTTTTCCCTCACCGGAAGGATCAACTGGACCAATAGAATCCCGAAGAGAGACCGCAAGGTAGAATCTTCGGGAGAGATTGGTGAGCGAACGGTAGAATCACAAACACGAGAGACCCGAGGGTAGAATCATGCTCATGAGAGACCGTACACAAAGAGGGGCCTTGTACATCACCTAGATGAGTCTAGTGTGGCCATGAATTCCACAAGGGAAAGTAGGAGCAAAGCTCAAAGTCTATTCTTAGTCTAACCCTAGATCTGAGGGAGGTGGGAGGTATTTATAGTCTAGCCACGAAGGGGTAAGGTGGGAGGTTAAGATACAAGGGAATATTCCCTGATTCGGCTCGCAGGCACGCGCACGTCCGGAAGTACCGGCCCGTCCGGCGGTAGTACCATTTGGAGGACATGAGAGGCCAGCCTGGGAGCCGGCCTAGGCCGGCTGGGAGGCCGGCTGCTTCGGCTGGAAGGCCGGGCTGATATGGCTAAGGTAGTCCGATCTTTCGATGAGATGAGATACGTCGATTCTGGTGGAGTTCGACCTTGGCGATCCGACTTCCACGTACAAGTACGCAGCGCCTATGCAATCGCTAAACCAATCTCCGTGAGTTACCAACCTTGCAGCAGCACGATCGGCCTGACCAAAAAGGTCTAGTTCTACCTGCGATCGAGAAACAAGTAAGAACCAAAGTTGCAATCACGATATTGCGGATGAAGTATGAGCTTTATTGCAAAAGGTGGGATTCCGTAAGCGGTCTTGATCAGGCTGTTGAGCACTAATCGAGTACACGAAGATGCAGCGGTTCGCTAGGCAGTCTTTTAACTAAACAAAATCCCCGTCTAAAGGACGACCTAACGGGGGTATATAAGGAGGAGAGGTGTGGGATTTCGTCCAGCCATGGGGTGGCGGCCGAATCCTACCCTAGGAAGGCTTTCCTCCTTAGATACGAACTCTAAAACTGCCTATTAAAAGGTATCTCGAAAATACATGGGCCTGGCCCAAAAACGAGGTGGCGCAGCACCTATGAAAAGCCTTGGACGAAATTCATTAATTGATATCTTCTAAAATTTGTCCAAGCCTTCAAGCATCTTTATGGTGGCTTCAAATCACGGTAGTCTCCATTGGTAGCGTCATCATCTCCGTTGGCTGCACTCCTGCTGCCATCTCCTCCAACGTACATGCTCCATAGCTTGTCCCTCTCATTCATGCTTGGTCCATCATTCCTAAGAGAGACAAACACATTTGATTTAGGCAGCATCATATTCTCATGAATATTAGGACTAGCTTGTAAGAACGAAAGTACCTGTTGATTAAGTTGACGTGCACGAGCTCTAGTCATAGGTCCTTGTAATGTAGGTGGTGTAGTAGTGGTGGTTGCATCTATAGCAGGGATGTCCTCATCATCCTCCCCTTCGTGAATTGAAGTCGTCCTCGACGCCATCTCATCATTCTCTCCCAAATATGGCTTCAAATCTGCAATGTTAAATGCGGGACTAACCCCAAAATCTGCAGGAAACTCAAGTTTATATGCATTATCATTTATTTTCTCTAACACCTTAAAAGGACCATCAGCTCGTGGCATTAACTTGGACTTGCGCAAATCAGGAAAACGATCTTTGCGCAAATGTAACCAAACAAGATCTCCAGGTTCAAACACAATTTTCTTTCTCCCCTTATCCCCATACATTTTATATTTTGCATTCATGCGTTCAATATTTTCTTTAACAGTGGCATGCAACTTTAACACCAAATCAGCACGTTGTGTAGCATCTAGATCATTTGGCACCGATGATGGAAGAGGCAATAAATCAATAGGTGCACGAGGAACAAAACCATACACAACCTCAAAAGGACACATTTTAGTCGTAGAATGCATGGAACGATTATAAGCAAATTCGATATGAGGCAAGCATTCTTCCTACTTTTTTAAATTCTGTTTTAAAACAACCCTTAACATAGTAGACAAAGTTCTATTAACCACTTCAGTTTCCCCATCAGTTTGGGGATGACATGTAGTACTAAATAGCAACTTAGTTCCCAACTTTTCCCATAAGCATCTCCAAAAATGGCTAAGAAATTTAGTGTCACGATCTGAAACTATAGTATTTGGCACACCATGCAAACGAACAATTTCACGAAAGAACAAATCAGCAACATGTGTGGCATCATCAGTTTTGTGACAGGGAATAAAGTGTGCCATTTTCGAAAATCTATCCACAACAACAAAAATACTATCCCTCCCCTTTTGTGTGCGAGGCAATCCCAAAACAAAGTCCATAGAAATATCCTCCCAAGGCACACTAGGGACAGGAAGAGGCATATATAAACCATGTGGATTAAGACGTGACTTAGTTTTTGACATGTTGTGCAGCGGCCAACAAATCTCTCAACGTCCCGACGCATTCGTGGCCAAAAGAAGTGTGCAGCAAGGACGTCCTCCGTCTTCTTCACACCAAAATGACCCATCAATCCTCCTCCATGTGCTTCCTGCAACAACAAAAGACGAACGGAACTATTTGGAATGCAAAGTTTGTTAGCGCGGAACACAAATCCATCATTAAGGACGAATTTGTTCCAAGTTCTCCCTTCTTTACAATTCTGCAACACATCTTTGAAATCAACATCATGTATATATTGTTCTTTAATGGTTTCCAATCCAAAATTTTTGAAGTCAAGCTGAGACAACATAGTATAGCGTCGTGATAAAGCATCAGCAATAACATTGTCTTTACCCTTTTTGTGTTTAATGACATAAGGAAAAGACTCAATAAATTCAACCCACTTAGCATGACGACGGTTCAGTTTTGCTTGACTACGAATATGCTTTAAAGATTCATGATCAGAATGTATAACAAATTCTTTAGGCCATAAATAATGTTGCCAAGTTTCTAAAGTCCGAACAAGAGCATATAATTCCTTATCATAGGTTGAATAGTTCAGACTAGGCCCACTCAATTTTCACTAAAATATGCAACAGGTTTTCCATCTTGTAATAACACACCTCCCAACCCAATTCCACTAGCATCACATTCAAGCTCAAAAGTCTTATTAAAATCAGGAAGTTGGAGCAAAGGAGCATGTGTTAACTTATCTTTCAATAGCATGAAAGCCTCCTATTGTGCATTGCCCCAAACAAAGGGCACGTCCTTCTTTGTAAGCTCATTCAGCGGCGCTGCAATAGACCCAAAGTCTTTGACAAAACGCCGGTAGAACCCAGCAAGGCCAAGGAAACTCCTCACTTGGGTGACCGTTAGCGGAGTCGGCCAACTCGAAATCGCCTCAATCTTTGCGGGATCCACTTCAATGCCCTGCGCGGTAACAACATAGCCAAGAAACACAACTCGATCGGTGCAAAAGGTGCACTTCTCAAGGTTACCAAATAAACGTGCAGCACGCAAAGCATCAAAAACAGAACGCAAATGAGCCACATGATCCTCTAAAGATTTGCTGTAAATCAATATATCATCAAAGTAGACCACCACAAAACGTCCAATGAAAGCACGCAAAACTTCATGCATTAATCTCATGAAAGTACTAGGAGCATTAGTTAAACCAAAAGGCATCACTAACCACTCATAGAGACCAAATTTTGTTTTGAATGCTGTTTTCCATTCATCTCCTAATTTCATACGAATTTGGTGGTAACCACTACGCAAATCAACTTTAGAGAACATGGTAGAGCCACTCAATTCATCAAGCATATCATCCAAACGTGGTATAGGGTGTCTATAACGAATTGTGATATTATTAATAGCCCTACAATCAGTACACATGCGAGAAGAACCATCTTTCTTTGGTACCAAAAGAATAGGAACAACACATGGACTAAGAGACTCACGAACATAACCTTTGTCGAGTAGTTATTGAATTTGTCGTTCAATCTCTTTCGTCTCCTCAGGGTTGGTACGGTAGGCTGCACGGTTTGGAAGCGAAGCACCCGGTATGAGATCAATTTGGTGCTCTATTCCTCGAATAGGTGGCAGCCCCGGTGGCATCTCCTTGGGAAAAACATCCGCATACTCCTGCAAAATGTTAGCAACAGCGGGTGGCAAAGAGGAAGGCATATCCTCAAAATAAAATAGGACCTCTTTGCATATGATTGCATAACAAACAGAAGTATTCACATCCAAGTCAAAAATATCAGATTTGGTAGCAAGTAAAGTTGGATGCTTCAAACGAATTTCATTAGGTAATTTGGAACCAGATTTAGTAGTATTCTTATGTGGCATCACTTCATTAGCAACAATCTGGTTTTCACTCTTTTGTTTCTCCTGATTTTTTGCTCTACTAGCTCTAGCAAGATCATCTTTCAAAATATGTTCAGGAGTCATAGGTTTAAGACCAATTTTCTTTCCATCATGCATAAGAGTGTAATGATTAGTTCTACCATTATGCACAGATTCTTTATCATATTGCCATGGTCTACCAAGTAACAATGAACAAGCTTGCATGGGCACAACATCACAATCAACAAAATCAGAATATGTCCCAATATTAAAATGCACACGTGTAGTTCGTGTTACCTTTAGTATACCTGTGCTGTCGAACCATTGAATATGGTATCGGTGGGGGTGCTGCCGTGTAGGGAGAGAAAGCTTCTCCACCATCTCAATGCTTGCTAAATTATTGCAGCTTCCACCATCAATGATGATTCGAATAGCACGGTCCTTCACAACACCGCGTGTGTGAAACAAGTTGTGGCGCTGATTCTGTTCTTGACTAAGCTGCACACTCAAAGCGCGATGTGCAACCAAGCTCCTATAATTATCAGCATCCTCAGCGCCCATGACCTCTATGTCCTGCTCAGAATCTTCATTATCTTCTTGTTGTGCAGAAATAAGTGTGAGAGTCTCTTCATCATAATCACTTGCAGAATCATACTCTCCATCTTCACGCACGATCATCACACGCTGTGTCTTGCACTCTCTCTCGATGTGACCATATCCCCAACAACGGCGACATTGCACATCCCTTGTTCTTCCCGTGGACACCGAACTCCGAGCTGGCCCATTAGATGTTGATGGAGGACTCGGTGCCGGTGTGCGTGAAGGTGGCATGCTAGACTTGTTGGTCGAAGGAGGAGGTGCAGAACCACGGGAGCTGGCCTCCGGTTGGCGTGGCGTCCATGAAGACGTACGACCTGTAGAAAAATTAGGCCTTGTCCGCGGTTGACGATCCTACACTTCACGTTCAGCTTTGCAAGCAAGATGAAATAAACGGGTGATAGTATTGTACTCCTTATATTCAAGAATTGTTTGAATCTCCCTATTCAACCCACCCAAAAAGCATGCAAACATAGCTTCATTATCCTCAATAATACCACAACGAATCAAACCTGTTTGCAATTCTTGATAATACTCTTCTACAGATTTTTTACCTTATTGTAAACGGGCGAGTTTTTGTAACATTTCACGCTGATAATAAGGAGGTACAAAACGAGTACGCATAGCATCTTTTAAAGTAGCCCAAGTAGTAGGAATATTATCATGATAAAGACGACAATGTTCAGACCACCAAACAGAAGCAAAGCCAGTAAATTCACAAGTGGCGGCACAAACACGTCGATCCTCGGGATACTGTAAACATGCAAAACGTTGTTCTACTTCTAGTTCCCATGTAAGATAAGCATCAGGATTATAGCGACCCTCAAAAGGTGGAATAACTAATTTCAGTTTAGCAACATGGTCTTCTTCACGTACCTGCACTTGCTGCCGGTGTGCAAGGTTGCGTGGATGTACATGTGGACGACCCGGTGGATATTCGGCATCCGCTGCGTATCCGTCACCATGCTCGACGGGAGTAACGACATGGCTAGCAGCAGATGCTGCCGAAGCTTGAGGGTCCTGGAGAGGTACACGACCTGCCCGTGGAACTGCGGTGCCTTGCACCACGGGAGGCGGTATGCGGGGTGGCTGCAACTGTCCCAACAAGCGATCAAACTTGCCGGACAATTCAGCCAAGGTGGTGTTGACGTCGTCGAACTTCGCATTTAAAGCAACCTCCAAGCCATCGATCTTGTCCATAGCACCACGGATCTGGTCCTCGGTGTCAAAAGCATGGTCCGTAACCATCTTCTCAAAGTGCTCCTGCAGCTCCTTGTTGGTCATTTCGATCTTCTCGTCCCCTGACATGATTAGTAGAAAACAAGAAACAAATACAAGTATATGTTCCTATCGACTACTAGGGTGTGGTAGAAAACACGCAATCCGTTAAGCAAAATATAAAGCTCTTACAAGTTCCTTACCAAGCAGGAGAGCGTCACGGCAACCACAAAGATCAGCACTCCGAAGATTGGACAAAGCGATCACCAGGCGAGGTACAAAGCACGTAGGAGAAATCTGTGGAGCTTTAGGACGGCTTTATATATGGTATAGCAATAATCAAAACAGGAATGCAAGTTGAAACAACGCTCAACGACGGTACCGTGCTGGTCCTAGGCTAGACCGTACTAGAGACGCGAGCCGAGGGCACCGACGAAGTCACGGCGCGGCACAATGAGGCCACACAAAAACAGCTCTCAACAGCAAGATATAAGTGAAGATCATAGAAAAGTAACAGGTACGTGAGTAAGATACCCACAACAATATGCACTGAAAGCGAGATTGTATGCTCTGTGAAGCGTGCGACGCGCTGAAAACGCGAAAAAGTCGCAAAAATATCACTATGATGACAACTGTCTCAAAAGAATCCCCGTACTGAAAAACGAGGGTAGGCTCAATTTTTTTTTTCGAAATTGCTCTGTAAAGCGTGCCAGATTTTTTTTCGAAATTGCTCTGTAAAGCGTGCCAGAATGTTTTTTTTCGAAGTCGCAAAAATATCACTATGATTTGTTTTTTTATTTTTTATTTTTTTTATTTTTATAGATGAGTGTGGTGACGCGAGCAAGGATTAACCGAGTTGAACTCTACCTCGTTACGTAGAATTGGCGGATAAGGAAACAAGCAGAAAAGTACTCTCCCAAAACCCTAACCCTAATTGATCTGGCGGCGCAACAAGGGGTGTGGCGGCGAGAAAGAGGATATGGGGGCGAGGGTACGATGGAGTAGGGGTGGTCGGTGTTGGCGGCGGAAGGTTGTGGCGGATGGTGGTGGCAGACAGGTGGTGGCGGAAGTTGAACTGCGACATGCAAAAAGTGCGGCGGCGGTGACTAGATGTGACGCGAACTCGAAACTCTAAAGGAAGTAGACGCTACGACCAGCACTTTGACACGACGATGCAGACGAAGATTCAACAATGCAATACACTGAAAAGATTATGCAACAGGTCCGGACTGGTTCTTAGGATGGAATGATCTAACCCTAATATTTTTTTGGCTTTTTTCGTGGACTGTAGGTATGAACAAACAGATGCAATCTATACTAGTAAAACTGTAAATCTCACCGATCAACCTGAAATCTGATACCACTTGATATGGCTAAGGTAGTCCGATCTTTCAATGAGATGAGATACGTCGATTCTGGTGGAGTTCGACCTTGGCGATCCGACTTCCACGTACAAGTACGCAGCGCCTATGCAATCGCTAAACCAATCTCCGTGAGTTACCAACCTTGCAGCAGCACGATCGGCCTGTTGATTAAGTTGACGTGCACGAGCTCTAGTCATAGGTCCTTGTAATGTAGGTGGTGTAGTAGTGGCGGTTGCATCTATAGCAGGGATGTCCTCATCACGCGCTGGGAGCCGGCCTAGGCCGGGCTGGAGGCCGGGCTGGGGGCCGGGCAGGGGGTCGGGCTGGAGGTCGGCCTGGGGGCCGGCTGGCTCTGGCTTGTGGCTGGCCTCCCGGGCTGGGGGCCAGCTGGCTCTGTCTTGTTGCCAGCCTGGGAGCCGGCCTAGGCCGGGCTGGGGGCCGGCTAGTCTGGCTCCGCCTCCTTCTTCTTCTTCTCCTTGACCATCTTCTTCGATCCTCTCTTGGTCATCTTCTCCATCATCTTGGACCTTCTCTTGCTCATCTTCTCTACTCCATTGTAGGTCGTCATCAAGGTGGATCCTGAGTATGCATAAGGTACCGGCATGAAGTAGCAAACCATTCAAAGGGATGTCGAGATCACACATCGAGAGGAGCGAGGTCACCTTTTCATGGAGTGCCTTGACCCTTGACCTTGTCATTGGGCCATTTGGCGTGTTGGCCATGGTGTTGTCCACATGTGGGGCTACATCAGATCCACTTCAATGCCCTGCGATGTAACAACATAGCCAAGAAACGAAACTCGATCGGTCCAAAAGGTGCACTTCTTGTACGTCAAGTTGAGTTTCTCACATAGCTCCTTGCTTGCCAAGTTGTGACAACTCCCACCATCAATGATTACCTTGATTGATTTGCCGTTGATGCCGGCCTTGGTTTGGAACAAGTTGCATCTTTGAGCGTCATCACCTTGGTTGATTGTAGTCAAGACTCGAGTGACAACTAGAGTGGGGTTGGGGTCACCATCACAATAGATGTAGTCATCGTCGTCATCCAAGCTTTGCATCGTGGCCACCTTGTTCAATGCGTGGTACTCATCTTCACTCATGGACTCATAGTCTCCATTGTCATTGACTATCATCACCTTCTTGTTGGTTCATTCAAATGACTTGTGCCCTTGACCTCCACACTTGTAGCAAGTGATATATGACTTGACGGTTTGTGGTGAGGGCGTCGTCTTCTTGGAGGTGTTAGTGGGTTGCGGTGTAGAACTTTTGGCATTGCC
Organism: Puccinellia tenuiflora; assembly: GCA_012064385.1. NCBI lineage: Eukaryota > Viridiplantae > Streptophyta > Magnoliopsida > Poales > Poaceae > Puccinellia > Puccinellia tenuiflora. The sequence goes on along the minus strand of QRDG01002495.1, from coordinate 100,596 downwards.
TAGAGCTTGGACTTGAGTCATGGGTTGTGTTGATGATGAAGCTCTAGTGGCGAAGAAGGACTTGGCCTTGACATACTTGAGCTCTTCGGCGACTTGGCGCTCGGCCTTCATGGCTTGATGAACGAGCTCAACAAGGTTCTCATAAGGTTGGAATTCCACTATCTTCTTGATGGGGTACGTGAGGCCGTTCAAGAAACGTGCCATTGATTGTTCCTCGGACTCTACAATGTGTGCACGGGAGAGAGTGGACTCCATCTCCTTGTAGTACTCGTCGACCGTCTTGATACCTTGCTTGAGTTCTTGTAGCTTCTTGTACAAATCTCGCGCATAATGATGTGGCACAAAGCGCTTGTGCATTTCCTTCTTCATGTCATTCCATGTGTCGATTGGGTCTTCAAAGGATGCTTGGAGTTGTTCCCACCATAGTTGCGCATAGCCTTCGAACTCGAGGGATGCGAGGTCAACTCGTTTGTCTTGCGGCACCTTGTAGACTCGAAATAGCTTGGAGACCTTGGATTCCCATGCCATGTAGTCCTCCGGGTCGTTGGTGCCATGGAACTTAGAAATGACGAGCTTGGGAGGATTGAAGCGGTTCTTGTGATCATCCTCATCATCATCATCATGGTGGCGATGGCGGTCTCGGTGACGATGCCTTGGGTGGTAGTGTGGAACATAATCCTCGTCATCTTCAATATCAACATGATTGTCGGCCAATGGCACTCGGCGGGCTCGATGTGGAGGTAGATCATGACGATGATGTCGATTGTCCTCATGGCGATGTGGGGGGTCCAAGTTAACATTTGGAATTGGAATTTCTTGTCGATGGCGATCTTGATGTTGGTGATGGTGTACGATCGCTTGGGGGTGCGGCTCTTCTTGACGATGTTGGTCTTGGTGTTGTTGAGGATCCATGTTCGCTTGTTGATGAGGCATCTTGTGGTGATGGCGGCCGTTTTGTGGACCTTGACCAACGTCGCTTGGACCTTTGCTTCTTGCGTCAGAACGGTGTGAAGACCTTGAGCTTGGTCTTGAAGAGTGCCGGTGTCGTCTTTCGAGAAGCAGCCCCTCGATACGAATGGAACGCTCATCGCTCACGCGTTGGGCATCTTGTAGTTGAGCGAAACGCTCAGCGTTTTCACGTTGCGCGGCATGACGACGCTCCTCATGACTCCGCTTGTTTGCCGAAGTCGGCGTCTTGTTCTTCCCTAGCCATGATAAGCAAACACAAGTGATATGTGGAATATGTGGTGGCTAATAACCGCTCTTACCTTGGTTGATAGTATTGGACCAATGGGCCTGCCTTCCGAGACAAAAGTGTCACAAGAGTAAGAGTTGATTGATTAGTGATCCAAAAGCGACTCACACACACACTTATGAGGAGCTTAGGTATGGTAAAGTGGCAAGAAATCGAAACGAAACCAACGAAAAGGCTATTGCAACAAGTGGAGGATAACCACAAGGATCAAGAAACAAAAGAGACTAACCACACAATCCGAGAAACAAAGGAGACTCACACGTGGAGACAAACGTGGATGGTGCGACTATAGGGAGGAGCAACTTTGACCTAACGAAGACTATGCTCATGCCGCACCACCTCTCGAAGGACAACTAGCTCAAGTGTATGGGAAGGAGCACCCGATTTGCACAAGTGTACCCATTTCTCTATTGGTAATTGGAGCTTGAGGATGACTAGGATCACGGCTCGGCTTTTCTCTTTTTTTTTGAATCTTGTCTATTTCTCTTTTGCTTTATGCTTTTGCCCGAGCCGAGTCCGCTACAACTAGATGCTCACAAGATTATGATATGGTCACTTGGTGTCACACTAGTGCAATGCTCACACTATGAAGAGCTAGCTCCTAAGAAAAAGTTTCGCGAAATGGAAAGGGATGTGTCGGAAGCTATACCTTTGATGTCGTCGAGATAGCGATGAAGCGACACGAAGATGAACTCGGTGAATAGTCGTGCGGCGGTAGCACCGGCCGAACGGGCGGTAGGACCGATTGCGGGCGGTAGTACCGGCCGTTCGGACGGTAGTACCGCCGGCGACGAATTGCGCGGCACGATTGGACTTGGAGCGGAAAAGGCCTCCGGAAAACACCAACGGAAAGTGAGGAAAAGGTCTTAAGCACGAGATCCGTGGATCAAAACCACAAATCGCTCACCAAATCGAAAGATCGAACGAAATCCATATGGGCTATTTTTTTTTTTGAATTTTCGAAATTGGTATGGGAAAGAAAAATTTTGGTGGAAAATGGCTAATAAAAGGTGGCAACACGATCCAAATCCGTGGAAACCCTTGCTCTTGATACCAAATGATGTAGGGCTAGGCCCGATCTTCACGGATTTGAGGGAAAACGGGGATGAACACGAAGAACACGGAGGGTAGCGAGGGAGATTCGTGGGCAAAACACAAGGATAACTAGCAAATCCTGCTGAGAACTGCACCCAACAACAAACCCTCAAAAAGGTAGCCTTTGGATCGAAGAATCAAAGCCAAACTTACTCTTGTTGAAACCGATTGTTCTTACCGACCGGTCCACCGATCCAATAGAATCACCGCAGTGAAAGATTGGTTTGTACTACTAGAGACACCGTAGTGAAAGAGTAGCAACAACAAGATCTACCTCAATGAGGCACCCTGGCTACGAGGGAGGAAGAGCATAGCTCACACAAGTCTCAAATTCAGTCTGACCTCAAATGGGGAAATGGGAAAGCTACTTATAGTCTTAGTACAAAACGAGGCAGGAAGGTGGGGAACCGGCCTGGACTGGAGGCCGGCCGGCACAGGTGGGGGTCCGGCCTGGAAACCGGCCTAGGCCGGCCTGGAGGCCGGCTGCGTCGGGTGGAGGGCCGGCCTGGAAACCGGCCTAGGCCGGCCTGGAGGCCGGCTGCGTCGGGTGGAGGTCCGGCCTGGAAGCCGGCCTAGGCCGGCCTGGAGGCCGGCTGCGTCGGGTGGAGGTCCGGCCTGGGGGCCGGCCTAGGCCAGCCTGGAGGCCGGCCGGCTCGGGTGGGGGTCCGGCCTGGGGGCTGGCCCAGGCCGGCCTGGAGGCCGGCTGGCTCCGCCTTGAGCTTTTGCCTCCTTCTTCCTCTTCTTGCCCATCTTCTTGGATTTCCTCTTGGCCATCTTCTTTACTCCATTGTGGGTCATCTTCCGGGTGGATCCTGAGTATACACAAGGTACCGGCATGAGGTAGCAAACAATTCAAAGGGAGGTCGAGATCACACATCGAGAGGAGCGAGGTCACCTTTTCATGAAGAGCTTTGACTCTTGATCTTGTCATTGGGCCAATCGGCATGGTGTCCATGGTGTTGTCCACCTGTGGGGCTACATCAGAACGTCGTCATGCCCAACTTTGTGGACGCCAAACCTTCTGAGTCCTCGCTCCGGGCCGTGGATGCCTTCGCGAACGCGCTGGCCACGGAGATGTACCCTCGTCCGCGCCCTTAAACTTCCTGCACACCATTCGAGCACCTCGTGCCCCAAATGTAATAATTATTGCGTCAGACTTCGCACTTTGTCAAAACTTATGCTGTAATGCTTTAGAAAGTTTTACGCTACTCTATTCGCGGGTGTTTTTGCTTTATCATGTTTTCCTTTCTCCACGTCTTTGAGAGATCCTTCGGGGATGTAAGCTTACCCATGAGGCCCTGACGGATCAGGAATGCCCTCACAAGCCCTACCGATTCCCAGAAGGCCGCTCACCCTCTCGGCACGCACTCCTCCCGGGCGGTATCAGGTCTCTCACCGCTTCGTACCCCCGGGAGAGTCGACCCCCTGGAGTGCTCATTCGACGGACAAGACGCATTCTCGGTTTCGTGCATAGTTTTATTCCCGCGAGATAGATAGCAAAACACAATACAGATTCTGACTAAGGATGACTTATCTTCTATTGCTCATACGGAGGCCCGGGTGACAACTCGATTCTTCCGGGTACATCTCAGGGCGTCGCGGGTACTTCTTGCGTGCCGTGCATCTGGCTTCAGCGTACCTTGCGGGGTGGAAGAGCAGCAGCTTCCTCGGCCCACACGCATCAGTCGGCCATCTTCCACAAGTCCTCCAGGGTGTCCACCACGCGGACGCTCAGCTTTTCTCGCATCATCAGGTTGCGGACATTGGTGTGGAAGACGGCGATGACGGAGATCTCTTGTAGGTTAGCCGGGGGAATGCGGTCGATGGCACCCCGAAACCTCCAGATGTAGTGACACAGCATTTTTTCAGGTCCTTGCTCGAGGCGGTAGAGGTCAAAGACGGTCGCCGGGCTCGGCGCCGGGCAGGTCCTGGGGCGCTGACCTGCCTGGCCTTCCATTTCCTCGCGGGTGTGATGCCTGGGGTTGGAGCCTAGGCACACGGCCTCGTGGGTCGGATCCATGGGCCTCTTCCCATGGGGATCCTCTCGTCGTTCCTCCTCTGGGGATGCTGGCGCAGGAGCGGCGGCAGCGCGGGTGTTGGTCGGGGCAGAACTCACGGGAGTGTGGCAGTGGTGAGCATAGTCCAGCAGGTTTTCCAAGCTTGCGATCCATGCCCTCGCACGGGGATCGCTCTTGCACTTCTCTGGCGGGAAGGAGAGAAGCACTCGGGCCGTGCCCAGCGCCTCTTCCAGCCCCCAGCTTTTCCGAGTCGACTGTTGTGACGGCTCACCACGAACCTCCTGAGTTCTTGACATGGTCTTCGCTTGCCGAAGATGCGCCCGTTCACCCAGCCTTGAGGGAGCAAGAGAAAAGCTCGAGGCAGACCTTGTTGCGACCGGAGAACCCGACGTTGAACTCGGTGATGCAGTTGACGTAGACCTTGCCGAAGGACCTGGCGGCAAGGTTGGTGCAGAACTTCAGGCAGATCTCGACGAAGATCTCGAAGTCGATGAAGATGGATCCAGCGCTTGCGCCCCCTAACTGGCGCGCCAGATGTCGTGTCTTGGATCACGGACACCGGGAGTAAAGGATACACCCTTTTTAGGTTCGGTATGGGGCGCGAAGGAGGCTGAGAAACGTCTTTCGCCGGGAGGACTTCGTCTACAGCTTAGATCTACATCCTAGCAAGCAACACAGAGACACAAGGAGTTTACACAGGTTCGGGCCACCCGGAGGCTAACAGCCCTACTCCTGCATGTCTGGATTGAGTGGTATATCATGGTGTAGCTTTACAGGGGTGGTTGCGGGTGCCAACCCGGGAGGTGTCGGCTAGAGGTTGAAGACGAGCAGATCCTGACCCGGAGGAGATCACCGCTCGCCTAAGCTACTCTTTATCTTGAGCTACCTAGCCTAGCCTCCGACTCTCTGGAAATCCTCCCCCTTCCCTCAGGTGCCTTGGTCCTCCTTTTATAGGTTAAGGGGATCCCACAGGTGCACCTTTGGGGGCGGAGGGGTTTTGGCAGGAAAACCCCTCCGGGTCCTTCTTCGGGGGTGACGTGGCTTCTTATCAGGGGGGTTAGGTGTGGCCGCCCACCTTTTGCAGGGCGGATGGACAGAGGCTGACACCTATTCCGATCCTGTCCCCCACGGCGCCTCCATCTTCTTGGCGCCCAAGTCTTCTAGGAGCTTCCAGCCGGAGCTGGCAAGCCTATCCTCTTCGCGTGTGCGGAGGTTTGTTCCCGGGGATGAGGCTGGCCTCCTACCGGGCATCGGGGTCCCCGGGACCTCCGTGTCGTCGATGCCGTGCTTGCCCCGGAAGGTCCTCTGGTCTTTAGGCGTGGTTGTCGATGCCGTGCTTGCCTGGTCACCGTGGGGCAGATGGGTCCCCCATCTGCCAGTCTTGAACCTTGGCCTTGTTCGCCTTCTTGGTGGGCCAACAGGCAATGGACCCACTTTGACCGCATCGGGGGAACCCCGTGTTCCACTGTTGCGACACTCGAGGCCGCGGCGACGGTGGTGCCCGCGGTCGACTCGACGGCGGGAGAGGAGTCCCTTGCGTCTCCGTCTGCGGAAGCTGCGTCAGCGCCCTGCGAGGCGTCGGGCGAGGCGCCGGCCGGCGTAGCTACGACCGCGGAGGCCATTGCGGGCCTCGGGGTGGAGCCGTCGTCAGTGGAGGTGCCCACCTGCTGGACGGCTGCCGGAGCGAACTCCGCCGAGCTGGGGGTGGAGTTCCCAACCCCAACCGAGGAAGCGGCGCGACGAATGCACGCGGAAACTTCGTCGAAGGGCGTCGTCGTGGCCGACGGCGGGGAGGAGAGCGCGCGCCCTCCGGAGCCAAGGTCTTCAAGTGGCGTCGCCATGGTCCTCCGCGGGGAAGATGCGGCCCGTCTGGAGGACCAGTCCGCGGGAACTGGGCGGGAGACGGCGCTGCCCCCTGAGCTCGCGGGGCTGCTGTCCTCGGCTCACGGAGTCGTTGACCAGCTCGCCCAGGGGTTCCTGCGGGAGAGGACCGAGATGGATCGGGAGCGCCTGCTTCTTGCGGGCGCATGGCGCGAAGTCCAGGCGGACCGGGCCTCGACGGTGCGCGAGAAGCTGCGTGTGGAGGAGAAGGCCAGGAGGCTGGAGGAGCATGGCCACCGTCATGCCCACGACCTGCAGGCAAGGCTCTCTAGTGCGGAGGAGGAACTGGAGCGGCTTGGCGGCGAGCTTGGTTCGGCCCGCGCGCAAGTGATGGGGCTGAAGGAGAGTGCGATGCCACGGCGGCGGCGATCACCCTGGCGCGGGGGAAGCTTGACGACGCTGCGGCCATGACCGCGCGTTCTCGGAAGGAGGTCGACGATGCGGCGACGACGGCCGAGCAGGCATGAGCGGAGCGCGACGTCGCGACGATGACGGTCGAGCAAGCGCGAGCGGAGCGCGACGATGCGGTGATGCGCACCGCGCTGCTGTCGAAGAGCCTCACGGATCTCCAAGAGGGGGCTACGCACCTTCGCTCGTTGGAGGAGGCTCACCGCGGCATGATGCAAGATCTCGTTGCGCGTGTGGGAGGGTCCTCTACGAGCGCCTTGGAGCCGAACTCCAGATCCCCCCGGCGTACCAGGAGGAAGATCCCGCCAGCCACGCGCATTTCTATCTCCAGCTGGTGAAGGAGCTAGAGACCGTGGTCCCCCGTCTGGACGGGCTTGTGGAGGCGGAATGCCGCCAGCTGCTGTCCGCGGCCGCCACGCGGATCTTCTCCAACTTCTGGCTTCTTCACCCCGTGGAGGCGCCACAGTTCCCCTTTGAGGAGCTTCTGCAGCTAATCGCCGCGGAGGTCGAGGCGCCCTTGAGGGAGAAGGTGGTGAAGCATGTGAAGGCCCTTCAGGACATGTGTACGTGTCATGGAGGCGACCCGGATGCAGTGGAGGCCGATGCTGGCGCCGAAGGCTCGGGGGTGGGCAGTGCTGACGTTGTGGGCGGCGCGCCGCCAATGTGATCGTCGCGGCCCTGCTTTGTGTAATACTTTTATGTAAAAGATTATCCTGCCATCTGGCTAACAGCTATCTCCTTGCTTTGTGACCTCGTGTTTTCCGCCCTGTGAGTGGGCGAGTGCTCTGCATCTTAGGGTCCTACCTTTAGTCAACGAGCACCGGTCGCCATTCATGTCTGGCACGAGTATAGCGGGTGTCGTGGCTGTTAGCTGGTAGGACTCCCGGGAATGCTTCCCGAGGTTTTCCCTTTGGCATACGAGCAAAAACTCACAAGAGTTGAAAACGGGGGAGGGCTTACCGATTCAGCTGGGCCGCAGCCTGAAGACTCCTTACTGTTCTTGAGGGTGGTCTTCACCCTGCACTGTTTAGGGCTGCTTGAGCCTGCGCTGGCAAGTTTGAGCCTGTGTGCCATACGAGGAAAAGACAAGTGCCAAGTTTCACCGGGGAGTTGACGTGCACGGGAGCTGGCCCGCGAGATAGAGCTCATTGTCGTACTTGGGCTTATGCTTGTTGGTCTAGCCCGGCGTGTTTAGGACTGTTTGAGCCTGCGCGGCAAGTTTGAGCCTGTGTGCCGTACGAGGAAAAGACAAGTGCCAAGTTTCACCAGGGAGTTGACGTGCACGGGAGCTGGCCCGCGAGACAGAGCTCATTGTCGTACTTGGGCTTGTGGGTCTAGCCCGGCGTAGGCACAGTGTCCTAGCCCCCGCTCGTGTGGTACACAGGAAAAACTTATGAGCGATGGGATTTCAACACATAACACGATAGGCCTCATGGAGAACTAGATATCATGAAGTATGGTCGAAATATTCAAAGTCTTACAAGATGGCGGTGCCATAAGTAGACGCTCTCGTGGCCATACGGCTCGTAGGGAGAGGACCCCCCGTGGGGCTGGTTTACAAAAAAATGCCACCATGCTCGAGACGGGGCGTTGCTCATGCAGCCGACAATGGCGCAGAGGAGTAGGGAGAGTAACCAATGAAGTCACGGGGTAGAACTTGCGGAGGTGCTCGATGTTCCATGAGTTCTTCACTGGAATGCCGTCCTCCGTTTCCAGCCGCGCCGCTCTAGGCCGTACCACGCTTGTGACCCTGTACGATCCTTCCCACATGGGTGAGATCTTGTGGAGGCCTTCACGTGAGAGGATCCTCCTGAGGACGAGGTCACCGACTTCCAGAGTGCGATGTCGGATGTGGCGGCTGTGGTTGCGGCATAATCCTTGTTGGTACCTGGCGGCATGTACGGCGGCTTGGCATCTGGCATCCTCGAGGAGGGCCAACTCCTTGTCACGCTGCTCCTCCTGGGCCGCTTCGTCGAAGGCGCGCACTCGCGGGGAGCCATACTTGAGCTCGGTGGGGAGTACTGCTTCTGCTCCGTAGACGAGGAAGAACGGTGTTCGGCCTGTCAGCGTACCGACCATAGTACGGGGTTGAGCTCCTCGATCCAGCTTGTGCCGCTGGCCTTGAGTCTGTTGAAGGTCTTGGTCTTGAGCCCCTTGAGTACTTTAGCGTTTACGCGCTCCGCCTGCCCATTGCTGAGGGGGTGGGCGACGGAGGCGTAGCAGATTTGTGTGCCAAGGTTGGTGCAGTAGGCCTTGAATACGCCGCTGGTGAATTGCGTGCCGTTGTCTGTGATGATGCGATTTGGTACACCGAAGCGACATACCAGACTCTTGATGAACTTGACGGCGGCGCCGGCCGATATTCCTCTCACGGGCTCCACTTCAGGCCATTTAGTGAATTTGTCGATGGCAACGAAGAGGAAGCGATGGCCCCCGAGTGCTCACGGAAAGGGGCCCAGGATGTCTAGCCCCCAGACCACAAAAGGCCATGAGAGCGGGATGGTGTGCAGCTCCTGCGCCGGCTGGTGGATTTGCTTGGCGTGGAACTGGCATGCTTCGCAGGTCCTGACGAGGTCGGTGGCGTCTCATAGCGCCGTGGGCCAAAAGAAACCCTGGCGGTAAGCTTTACCCACGAGCGTGCGCGATGAGGCATGGTGGCCGCACTCCCCGGCGTGGATGTCCTTCAGCAGCAGTTCTCAATGCCGGTGTGAATTTCCAAGGGTTTGAAACTGATGTCATGGATTTCATCAAGTGTGAGCTTCATTGGGCCGTCCATGAGAAGAAGACTCCGATTTATGCACCGTATGTGATGAAGCTAATTCTCGACCAAGTACCATCTCTTAATCAAGAGCACTTCACCTTGCACAATACCGGCACTCTCCAAATTCTCAAGCATGACAAGCCTTCTTCCTCAAGTGCTCCTTCACGAGTCCCTTTTGCTTCTAGTGATGAAGAAGAAGAAGATGTGGCACCCGTACCGAGGAGAAGTAAGAATGCCGACCCTCCCTCATGGATTAGCAAGGGCAAGGAGAATGTGACCAAGGAGATGAAGAAGCTCTCTTGGTTCCAAAGGGTGATGATTCGCATGAATGTGTGCCTTCACAAGGAAAACCACCAAGCCTACAAGGGAAGGAAGTTGATTATCTCTAATCAACACAAGTTGTACAGGGAGTTGGAGAAGAAGAGGGATAAGACTCCTCCTCATTGGTTGAAGACAATCCACCTGAGGACTCATCCGAGATTGAGAAGACCGTGAGCTATGACCAGTGGCATACCAAGCAATTCCTGATGTAGGGCTAGGCCCGATCTTCACGGATTTGAGGGGAAACGGGGATGAACACGAAGAACACGGAGGGTAGCGAGTGAGATTCGTGGGCAAAACACAAGGATAACTAGCAAATCCTGCTGAGAACTCCACCCAACAACAAACCCTCAAAAAGGTAGCCTTTAGATCGAAGAATCAAAGCCAAACTTACTCATGTTGAAACCGATTGCTCTTACCGGCCGGTCCACCGATCCAATAGAATCACCGCAGTGAAAGATTGGTTTGCACTACTAGAGACACCGTAGTGAAAGAGTAACAACAACAAGATCTACCTCAACGAGGCACCCTAGCTACGAGGGAGGAGGAGCATAGCTCACACAAGTCTCAAATTCAGTCTGACCTCGAAAAGGGAAAGGGGAAAGCTATTTATAGTCTTAGTACAAAATGAGGCAGGACGGTGGGGAACCGGCCTGGGGTCCGGTCGCGTCGGGTGGAGGTCCGGCCTGGGGGCCGGCCTAGGCCGGCCTGGAGGCCGGCCGGCTCGGGTGGGGGTCCGGCCTGGGGGCCGGCCCAGGCCGGCCTGGAGGCCGGCTGGCTCCGCCTTGAGCTTTTGCCTCCTTCTTCCTCTTCTTGCCCATCCTCTTGGATTTCCTCTTGGCCATCTTCTTGACTCCATTGTGGGTCATCATCCGGGTGGATCCTGAGTATACACAAGGTACCGGCATGAGGTAGCAAACAATTCAAAGGTAGGTCGAGATCACACATCGAGAGGAGCGAGGTCACTTTTTCATGAAGGGTTTTGACTCTTGATCTTGTCATTGGGCCAATCGTCATGGTGTCCATGGTGTTGTCCACATGTGGGGCTACATCATCTCCCCCCCCCCTTCGGAAAGAGTCGTCTTCGACTCGTCATCCTCTTGAACGCTTGCATCTCCGTGGAAGGGAGATAGGTCGGCGACGTTGAACGTGTCATGCACCAAGTACTTGGATGTTGGGATATCGATCTTGTAGGCGTTGTCGTTGATGCGCTTGAGCACTTTGAAAGGCCCGTCACCGCGAGGAGCAAGCTTGGATTTTCTTTCATCTGGAAAACGGTCCTTGCGGAGGTGTAGCCACACAAGATCCCCTTCTTCGAATATCATGGGCTTCTTCAACTTGTTGATCTTGGTAGCTTGGCGCTTGGTGTGCTCCTCTAGAGTTGCTCGAGTTGACTCATGTAATGACTTCATGTAGTCGGCTCTCTTGTCGACGTCCATGTCGGTGCGCTCGTGTAGAGGAAGTGGTAGGATGTCCAGGGCGGTGTTGGGGTTGAACCCATAGACAATCTCGAACGGGCTTCGCTTGGTCGCTCGGTGGGAGGCACGGTTGTAGGCGAACTCGGCGTGCGGTATGCATTCCTCCCAACCTTTGATGTTTGGCTTGATTAATGCGCGAAGGAGAGTTGATAAGCTTCGGTTCACCACCTTGGTTTGGCCATCGGTTTGTGGGTGGTAGGCGGTGGAGAAGAGGAGCTTGACTCCTAGCTTTGCCATCAATGCCTTCCAAAAGTAGCTTGTCAACTTGACATCTCGGTCCGAAACAATGGTCTATGGCACTCCATGTAGACGAACGATTTCCCTAAAGAACAAAGTTGCAATGTGTGAAGCATCGTTGGTCTTATTGCAAGGAATAAAGTGTGCCATTTTAGAGAAGCGATCGACAACAACAAATATTGAATCTTTGCCATTTTTTGTTCGAGGTAATCCTAAGACGAAATCCATGCTAATGTCGGACCAAGGTGTGTGTGGAATTGGTAAAGGCATATAAAGACCATGAGAGTTCAACGTGGACTTAGCTTTGAGGCAAGTTGGGCAACGGCGCACCAAACGCTCCACATCACGCGTCATCCATGGCCAAAAGTAGTGTGTCGATAGCATTGCGAGTGTCTTGTCACGTCCAAAGTGTCCCATGAGGCCCCCACTATGTGATTCCTGTAAAAGCAACAAACGGAGCGAGGACTCAGGAATGCATAGTTTGTTAGCCTTAAACAAGAAACCCTTGTGCAAGTAGAAATCATCGCATCCTTTGTCAATTGTGCATTTTGTAAAGATAGGACCAAAGAAAGGATCGGAAGCATAGAGTTCTTTAAGGTCATCAAGGCCCAAACGTTGATTTCAAGTTGGGTGAGTAAGATCATCTTGCGGGAAAGAGCATCCGCGACTATATTGTCCTTGCCTTTCTTGTACTTCACCACATAGGGAAAAAGACTCGATGAACTCAACCCATTTGGCATGCCTTTTGTTCAAATTGGCTTGGGTTTTCAAATATTTCAAAGATTCATGATCGGAATGGATAACAAACTCTTTTGGCCAAAGGTAGTGTTGCCATACTTCCAAAACACGTACTAAGGCATAGAGTTCCTTGTCGTAGATTGGGTAGTTTAGGCGAGCACCATCAAGTTTTTCACTATAATAGGCAACGGGACGGCCACATTGCATGAGGACGCCACCGATGCCAAGGCCACTAGCGTCACACTCAAGTTCGAAAGTTTTTGAGAAATCCGGTAAAGCAAGTAAAGGAGCTTCGGTCAATCTCCTCTTGAGTTCATTGAAAGCCGATTCTTGCGCATTGCCCCAAATGAAGGGTACATTCTTTTTGGTAAGCTCATTCAAGGGGCAAGCAATTGTGCTAAAATCTTTCACAAAGCGGCGGTAAAATCCAAACAAGCCAAGGGCGCTACGAAGTTGAGCAAGATTAGTTGGCGGTGGCCAATTTGTGATTGCCTCAATCTTAGAGGTGTCAACTTCGATCCCTTTGGAAGAAACTACATAACCCAAAAACACAAGCTTGTCGGTACAAAAGGTGCATTTCTTGAGGTTTGCAAAAAGCGAAACATTACGAAGGGCCAATAAAACTTGCTTCACATGGTCGACATGTTCATGCAAAGACTTGCTATAAACAAGGATGTCATCAAAGTAGACAACCACAAACTTGCCAATGAAAGCGCGCAAGACGTGATTCATAAGACGCATAAATGTGGAAGGAGCATTGGAAAGACCAAAGGGCGTGACAAGCCACTCATAAAGACCAAGTTTTGTTTTAAATGCGGTTTTCCATTCATCTCCCTCATGCATACGGATTTGGTGATAACCACTTTTCAAATCAATTTTGGAGAAGATCGTGGCACCACTAAGCTCATCTAGCATGTCATCAAGTTGTGGGATAGGATGTCGATACCTCACCATGATATTATTGATGGGACGGCAATCCATGCACATTCGGAGAGTGTCGTCTTGCTTGGGGACGAGGATGACCGGAACAGCGCACGGACTCAAGCTTTCACGAACATGTCCCTTGGCGAGGAGTTCTTGAATTTGGCGCTCGATCTCCTTTGTCTCCTCGGGGTTGGTGCGGTATGGCGCTCTATTGGGTAGAGGGGCGCCGGGAATGAGGTCGATGCGATGCTCGATTCCACGGAGGGGAGGTAGTCCTTGAGGTAGCTCATCCGGAAAGACATCTTTGAATTCCTTCAAAATAGACAACATAGACGGAGGAACTTGGGTTAAGTCGTTAGTGTCGTTGCCATCTCCTTTGCATAAGAGCACGAAGTGGAAAGTGGATGGGTTTGCTCTCACTTCTCTCATCTCACTTTTGGTGGCTAACAAGACTACGCCTGGACTCACTCTTTTCCCTTTCTCACTCATATTTGGCTTGTGGCTCTCACTCACGTGAATGTGGTTCGCTCTCTCACCACTCATCTCACTAAGGGATTGTTTTTCTTGCGCTCTTACAATTGTCTTGGCATTGTCGGCGATGATTTGGCTTGGAGTCATTGGGCGGAGCACTAGGATCTTATTGTTCCATTTGAAGCTATAGTAGTTGGTGCGCCCATCATGAGTAGCGGCCTTGTCAAATTGCCAAGGGCGGCCAAGAAGTAAGTGGCAAACCGACATTGGTACCACATCACAATCTACCGTGTCCTCGTAAGAGCGAATGTTGAAGGATACTTGAACCGTGTGTTGGATCTTCACGGTGCCGGAGTCACTAAGCCATTGCACATGGTAAGGATTGGGGTGCTTCTTGTACGTCAAGTTGAGTTTCTCACATAGCTCCTTGCTTGCCAAGTTGTGACAACTCCCACCATCAATGATTACCTTGATTGATTTGCCGTTGATGCCAGCCTTGGTTTGGAACAAGTTGCATCTTTGAGCATCATCACCTTGGTTGATTGTAGTCAAGACTCGAGTGACAACTAGAGTGGGGTTGGGGTCACCATCACAATAGATGTAGTCATCGTCGTCATCCAAGCTTTGCATCGTGGCCACCTTGTTCAATGTGTGGTACTCATCTTCACTCATAGACTCATAGTCTCCATTTTCATTGACGATCATCACCTTCTTGTTGGTGCACTCAAATGACTTGTGCCCTTGACCTCCACACTTGTAGCAAGTGATATATGACTTGGTGGCTTGGGGTGAGGGCGACGTCTTCTTGGAGGTTGTAGTGGTTTGCGGTGTAGGACTCTTGATATTGCCTTGAGCTTGGACTTGAGTGATGGGTTGTGTTGATGAAGAAGCTCTAGTGGTGAAGAAGGACTTGGCCTTGACATACTTGAGTTCTTCGGCGACTTGGCGCTCGGCCTTCATGGCTTGATGAACTAGCTCAACAAGGTTCTCATAAGGTTGGAATTCCACTATCTTCTTGATGGGGTACGTGAGGCCGTTCAAGAAACATGCCATTGATTGTTCCTCGGACTCTACAATGTGTGCACGGGAGAGAGTGGACTCCATCTCCTTGTAGTACTCGTCGACCGTCTTGATACCTTGCTTGAGTTCTTGTAGCTTCTTGTACAAATCTCGCGCATAATGATGTGGCACAAAGCGCTTGTGCATTTCCTTCTTCATGTCATTCCATGTGTCGATTGGGTCTTCAAAGGATGCTTGGAGTTGTTCCCACCATAGTTGCGCATAGCCTTCGAACTCGAGGGATGCGAGGTCAACTCGTTTGTCTTGCGGCACCTTGTAGACTCGAAATAGCTTGGAGACCATGGATTCCCATGCCATGTAGTCCTCCGGGTCGTTGGTGCCATGGAACTTAGGAATGACGAGCTTGGGACGATTGAAGCGGTTTTTGTGATCATCCTCATCATCATCATCATGGTGGCGATGGCGGTCTCGGTGATGATGCCTTGGGTGGTGGTGTGGGGCATAATCCTCATCATCGTCAATATCAACATGATTGTCGGCCAATGGCACTCGGCGGGCTCGATGTGGAGGTAGATCATGACGATGATGTCGATTGTCCTCATGGCGGTGTGGGGGATCCAAGTTAACATTTGGAATTGGAATTTCTTGTCGATGGCGATCTTGATGTTGTTGATGGTGTACGATCGCTTGGGGGTGCGGCTCTTCTTGACGATGTTGGTCTTGGTGTTGGTGTTGGTCCAAGTTCGCTTGTTGATTAGGCATCTCTTGGCGATGGCGCTCTTGGCGATGGCGATGCCCTTGATCATTCTCACTCCGTGCGTGCTTCTTGCGGTGGAGTGGCGAGAGCTTCGTGAACTTGACCTTGAAGAGCGACTATGATCTCGCTCGAGGAGCTTGCTCATGGAATCTTGGATTTGAGCGAAGCGCTCATTGTTTTCATGTTGAGAGGCTTGATGGCGATCCTCATAGCGACGTAAGTTGTCGTCGATGTACCTCCTAAGGGACTCCGCTTGTTTGCCGAAGTCGGCGTCTTGTTCTTCCCTAGCCATGATAAGCAAACACAAGTGATATGTGGAATATGTGGTGGCTAATAACCACTCTTACCTTGGTTGATAGTATTGGACAAATGGGCCTGCCTTCCGAGACAAAAGTGTCACAAGAGTAAGAGTTGGTTGATTAGTGATCCAAAAGCGACTCACACACACAGTTATGAGGAGCTTAGGTATGGTAAAGTGGCAAGAAATCGAAACGAAACCAACAAAAAGGCTATTGCAACAAGTGGAGGATAACCACAAGGATCAAGAAACAAAAGAGACTAACCACACAATCCGAGAAACAAAGGAGACTCACACGTGGAGACAAACGTGGATGGTGCGATTATAGGGAGGAGCAACTTTGACCTAACGAAGACTATGCTCGTGCCGCACCACCTCTCGAAGGACAACTAGCTCAAGTGTATGGGAAGGAGCACCCGATTTGCACAAGTGTACCCATTTCTCTATTGGTAAATGGAGCTTGAGGATGACTAGGATCATGGCTCGGCTTTTCTCTTTTTTTTTTTGAATCTTTTCTATTTCCCTTTTGCTTTATGCTTTTGCCCGAGCCGAGTCCGCTACAACTAGATGCTCACAAGATTATGATATGGTCACTTGGTGTCACACTAGTGCAATGCTCACACTATGAAGAGCTAGCTCCTAGGAAAAAGTTTCGCGAAATGGAAAGGGATGTGTCGGAAGCTATACCTTTGATGCCGTCGAGGTAGCGATGAAGCGACACGAAGATGAAGTCGGTGAATAGTCGTGCGGCGGTAGCACCGGCCGAACGGGCGGTAAGACCGATTGCGGGCGGTAGTAACGGCCGTTCGGACGGTAGTACCGCCGGCGACGAATTGCGCGGCACGATTGGGCTTGGAGCGGAAAAGGCCTCCAGAAAACACCAACGGAAAGTGAGGAAAAGGTCTTAAGCACGAGATCCGTGGATCAAAACCACAAATCGCTCACCAAATCGAAAGATCGAACGAAATCCATATGGGCTATTTTTTTTTTTGAATTTTCGAAATTGGTATGGGAAAGAAAAATTTTGGTGGAAAAATGGCTAATAAAAGGTGGAAACACGATCCAAATCCGTGGAAACCCTTGCTCTTGATACCAAATGATGTAGGGCTAGGCCAGATCTTCACGGATTTGAGGGGAAACGGGGATGAACACGAAGAACACGGAGGGTAGCGAGGGAGATTCGTGGGCAAAACACAAGGATAACTAGCAAATCCTGTTGAGAACTCCACCCAACAACAAACCCTCAAAAAGGTAGCCTTTGGATCGAAAAATCAAAGCCAAACTTACTCTTGTTGAAACCGATTGCTCTTACCGGCCGGTCCACCGATCCAATAGAATCACCGCAGTGAAAGATTGGTTTGCACTACTAGAGACACCGTAGTGAAAGAGTAGCAACAACAAGATCTACCTCAACGAGGCACCCTAGCTACGAGGGAGGAGGAACATAGCTCACACAAGTCTCAAATTCAGTCTGACCTCGAAAAGGGAAAGGGGAAAGCTATTTATAGTCTTAGTACAAAACGAGGCTGGAAGGTGGGGAACCGGCCTGGGGGCCGGTCGCGTCGGGTGGAGGTCCGGCCTGGGGGCCGGCCTAGGCTGGCCTGGAGGCCGGCCGGCTCGGGTGGGGGTCCGGCCTGGGGGCCGGCCCAGGCCGGCCTGGAGGCCGGCTGGCTCCGCCTTGAGCTTTTGCCTCCTTCTTCCTCTTCTTGCCCATCCTCTTGGATTTCCTCTTGGCCATCTTCTTGACTCCATTGTGGGTCATCATCCGGGTGGATCCTGAGTATACACAAGGTACCGGCATGAGGTAGCAAACAATTCAAAGGTAGGTCGAGATCACACATCGAGAGGAGCGAGGTCACCTTTTCATGAAGGGCTTTGACTCTTGATCTTGTCATTGGGCCAATCGGCATGGTGCCCATGGTGTTGTCCACATGTGGGGCTACATCAATTCCAGTGGGCTGATTTTGACTTTGAAGATGTGACTTCTATGCCTTCTTCCTCGTGCAACACCGGCAAGGCACCTATGGGTGAGAAGGAGATTGAAGTTGATGATGATGATGAAGCTAGTGATTCGGAGTATGACGATGATGACGATGGTGATGATGATGGAGATACCACCAAGGAGGACTCCGAGTGATTTTATGGGTCTCGTTAGCATCGCTTTTCTTCCTTTTTGGTGTCTCGATGCCAAAGGGGGAGAAAAGTTCTAGTAGGTTATCCATGGGATTTGCATGGGTCGGGCACAAGCATTTGCTTTTACCATTTCTTGAGAGCTTGTGTCCCTTTATCTTTAGCTTGTTGAACCTTATGTGCTATGTGTGTTGAACTTTATTTGCTATATTTATGTGATATGTGGATCTTGGTGCCTTTGTTAATTATTTAGGAGACACGGTGTCGGATATTATCTATGGTTGAGTTATTTGCGGGGTGAGATATGCATTGGAACCATCTATTTATCCTTATGCATAAGGTATGATTTTTATCACAAACCTCAACCTATCTAATGACATGTCTCTTTGTTTTGCAAATGAATTTCTTGTCTATATATCATGTCATATGTCTTTGTGGTATCCTATTCCTATATGTGTGCTTCCCTTTAATGCAACTTGTTGATATGCACACATTTAGGGGGAGGTGCCATTTTTTTTACATGATATGATCTATTTGTGTGCAAATCCTAGTATTGTCATCTAACACCAAAAAGGGGGAGATTGAAAGAGCATTTTCTAAACCCTACTTGGTTTTGTGTGTTAGTTAACAACACTAGTGATTATCTAATGTGATGCTAAGTGCTGCAGGATTATTGCCATAATTTTTACCCTGAGCATCAACTGTAACATCCTAAAAGTAATCCCCTTTCACTTTCCATGTCTGTTTCAATTATTGCATCAGCATGACATCATCTCTGTTGTGCATTTGTGGTTTTTGCAAAAATAAAATTAAAACAAACAAAAATAAATTGTGTTTTCATGTGTTATCACATGCAAAACCTTCTTCTAAATTGCAAAACAAAATATTTTTGAAACCAAAAAAATCTTTTGAAACAAACAAGAATTTGTAAAACAACAAAAGTATTTTGGGAAAAATCAAAACCCTAAATTTTTACTTTTGTTTTTATCTCTTTTCTTCTTTTCTCAAATTCTGTTAAAAAGGATTTGCAAAATCTGGAAAAAAAACAGAGCTGGGCCGAAACCCAGCTCTCTTCCTCCCCTTCCCTCTCTTTCTCTCTACCCCGGGGCAGCCCACCAAAGGCCCGGCCCAGCCGGCCTTTTCCCTTTTCCTTTCCTCTCCGCACCCCTCACTCACGTACGTCGCCAGCGCCATCGTCCCCGACGCCACTTCCGTCGCCACCGGTGCCACCTCGCCACCTTTCCCCTCCTATAAAGCACCCGCACCGGCTGCTCCTTCCCCAAACCCTAGTCCCTCTCCTACTGCCGCCGCCTCCCTCCTTTTCCTCTCCTCTCCTCTCTGCTTCTCCCTCTCCTTCCCGAGACCACCACCGAAGATAGCCGGAGAAGAACACCGTCCACGACAAGGAGGTCGTCGCGCCGGGCTAGCCGCGGAGGAGGAGCACGTGGACGTCGTCGACACGCACGGGACCGGAGCCGGACGCGGGATCTTCCTCCTCTACCTCTTCTTCCTCGGGAACGACTACCTCGCCTACGTCCGTCCGAGAGGAGCTTCAAGGCCGCCGTCCACCTCCGTCGTCTTCTTCTCCTTTATCCGACGCCCTCGGTGAGCACCACCGCCGCTGGGCATCTCCTCTCCTTCCCGCTCCTGCTCTGGACGGCGCCATCGTGCGCTCGTCACCGTCGATGTCCTAGCCGAATCTGCCGTCTAGCACGAGCACGGGCACGGGCACGAGTTCGTGCTCGACCACGGGCTCCTCTATCCCGACTACCTCTTGCACAACAACCCCGCACGCACCCCTTTGCAGCCAGTAGGTCGTGCCTCCCGTTTCTGGTCGTCGCCGGCCACCAGGACGTCGCCGTCGTTCGTCTGCGTCGGTCACCTGAACACTGAACCTTGGGTTCAGTTAAGTTCAGATAACAGCGCGGATCTGCCTCTTAGCCCTCGATCCCCTCTTGTGAACACGATCCGAGGCACAGCCCAGTTGGTTACTGTCCCCTGCATCCCAGATCGATCTAGGGATCGAATCCCCTCTGTTGCAAAATAAAACCCCCCTTTTTCCTCTTCCTTTGCGCCTATCACTGACAAGTGGACCCCTGGCCCCGCCTGTCTTACTGATGTGTAGACACCTTCTCGGTATAAAAAATTTCCCTGGATCCAGATTTGAACGTTTTTGCAGTTCAGCCCAGTTTTTGAAACCTTTTACATCTAGGTCCCTGTTCTTAAGTTTCTATCCTGTTTTTGAAACTTTTAATTCTTGGCATTTTCGAATTCAAAAATTATAATAAAAATATGTTTTGAAATCAGAAAAATGTAATCTGTTCAAATATAAATTTTGTTTGATTTTTAGAATTAATTAAATTGACTTTAATAAATATTTCTTTTGCTAAAGATTAAAACTTGTATAATCCATAACTTTTGAACCACACCTTCAAAAATTAAGAATTTTATATCAAATTAAAGCTGAAAGTGCCATCTGTTTGAATCTAAATTTGCATGCATGAATTAAATAAATTAACTTTCGGGTTCTTTGGAAAATTCAATTAATTGAATAAATAAAATGCCCTAATTGCCTAATTTGTTAATTAAATTGATAAAGCCTAATTTAAAATGCCTAATAAAATGTTTAGCACTTTATTTTTGCTGCATGTTTGAATTGTCATGTCATCATGCTTGATTGAATGCATTGTATTGATTGTTGCTTTTGTTATGTTTGGGGATACCGTAGACGACGATGTTGCCGAGTACCCCGACACCTCCGAGGATCTAGCCCAGTACCAGGCTACTGAGCCAACAGGCAAGCAGTCCCTCCCCAAATTTCTCATGTGATGCCTATTCCTGTCTTGCATGCTTTAGGACTTCCGTTCTGTTGTGTCTTACGATTCCTATTAGAATTGCATAGCCTGATAGAAGTCCAGTTATTCCTGATATGCCTGCCTATATCCTATGCTTGTTTTCCAGTTACTATCTACTAGCATGCTTAGGAGTTGGTTGTGGTCTATCACATGTTTAGCTGGTATATCTTAAATAATTGAAGACTTGCTATGTGGGAATCACTGTTATTATATTAATGATAAGGCACCGGCGGAAGGCCAATTATGGTGTTTTGTTCTGCTAGTGTCGCCTAGGAAAAACCGTTCTTTTCCGCTTATCCAAGAATGAGCGCCCTACCCACACGTGGGAAGACTTATGGAACCCCCCGCAACTCAGTACCGGATCTGCTATATTGGTTAGGGAGCCACAAAGTAGTTCGGGTGTTTACCATTTGGAGCATACGCACAAGCATGATGTTGAAGATGAGAGGTTACAACTATGGGGGGCGCATATAGGTTTGCGGCACGTGGCGTTTATCGCATGTTGACGGAGGAGCAATCGTATGAGTGTTACCTCCCGAAGCCGTCCACGCAACGTTTGGGCCCGCAAAGGAGTTTCGGCCGGGCTCCCCATGTGGATCAGTCTCAGATAGGTGGCTCTCTATCCAATGTAGTAGTGATGGGGAAGGTTGTGTTGAGATACCTAAATGCCTCTGTGGCATGTGGTTGATTGAACGTGTATGGTTACATTTGGGCACCCCTGCAGGGTTAAATCTTTTCGAAAAGCCGAGTCCGCGGTTATGGACGACTTGGGTAATGTGCTGGCTAAAAAGATCATAGACATCACCGTATATCGTAAATAGCTAAATTGACTAGTAAATAGCCATATTCAAATAATAACCTGCTAAAAATTTGATCAACGGGTGAGTGTCCGGACTTCTTCCTCGTGGGTATATGATACGATGGAGTTGTCTCAGGACGGGTATTGCTTGGTGAGTAGATTAGCCCAGTAGCGCAAGTGCTCTCTTCCCTTATTCTAATTAGACGCAAGTTGTAGCGTGTCTTCTGTAGTTGTTAGGTGCTGCTGCTGCAAGTCCACATACCGCCCTTTTCAACCCCAATGCATGTGCATCGTACCTTCTTTTACCCTTGTGCGTAAGACTTGCTGAGTACCCCCGTACTCATACCATCGGGTGTCCGATGCCCGTGTATTCGGGACGTATGATCCCCTGTGATGTAATAAAAGTATTTCGAACTATGTTTATTTATCTTTTTGTGTCGTACTTGTGCATGTGATGTAATCCAATTGTGGTTCTACTTGGCGAAATGTTTATTTCCGCTAAGTGGGGCTTACATCAACCACCAAAAAGAAAAGTTTTGGCAGAGTTCTCTTGTTGCAGGCCAATCTCGGGCCGGAGTCTCCGGCCTACTAGGGCCGAAGTCTCCGGTCCCTGGATTTTCCTGCCGTGTGCCAATGTGTGGTGCGGTAGATGGTTCATCGGAGGCACCCCGGATGGTGCCCGGAGTTTCCGGGGTGGCCGGAGTCTCCGGTCTGTCTACCTCGAGCCCTTGAAGACGCAAGTGCGGTGCGGTACTGGTTAGGTCACCGGAGGTATACCGGAAGGACCCCGGAGTCTCCGGTCCAGCCGGAGTCTCCGGTCCCAAGGAGACCGGAATCTCCGGTCTGGCTAGGAGACCCAAAGCTTTCAGAGTTGGGCGGAGTCTCCGGTTTACACCGGAGTCTCCGGTTTACACCGGAGTCTCCGGTCCAAGTGAAGTCCAACGGGCAGATTTTTCAGAGGGGTATAAATACCCCTCCACCTACCTCCAGCCAGTTAGCTCGACCAACATTGAATGAACCCTAATTTCTCAGATCTCAAATCAACTAGATCTCCCAATTCCTCCATCCAAACTCGTTGATCTTTGTAGGATTGAAGGAGAAGGCCCGGATCTACATCTTCACCAAGCCGTTCTTCATTTCCCCCTCATTCACTTGAGGGATTTCGTTTCTCGTGTTAGCATTGTGTTACCCTAGATTCACTTGCTTACTACTTGTTGTAATTTGTTGATTTGGGAGCCCCCGATTAAGTTGTGGGTGTGTGCCCCAAGAACGTTGTAAAGGCTCCTGATTCTGCCTTGAAGGATTCCGATAGTGGAAGGTGAACCAAACCCTTGGGTGCGGTTCATCGGAGAACAGGGTGAGGCCTTTTGCGGCATCTTGAGCAGGCCTTAGTGGCGAGCTCACACCCCTCCAATGAGACGTACTCCCTTAACAAGGAGGAACTCGAGAATACATCCTTGTCTCCGCGTGCTTTTACTTCGGTTATCTCTATTATTGTAGCGGACCTGCACTTAAAATTTGGCAAGATCCCTGTGTATAGTGCAAACCCCTGGATCGATTCATTTGCACACACAGTTTACGATGAAATGTCACAACAATGTATCAATTATTACAGGCGAATCCAGACTTAGGAAAATATTCAATTACAACTTTGCATAGCACCAAGCTAGCTAGAAAGAGTAAACAGCGGAAAACATTATTCTGCATGGAGTCTCCATCATCTTCATGTAGCCACAGGCGAAACATGTTGGTTGCAGACTCGAAACCCTGATTCGTTCCTTACTAATCGTCAAGACAACCTGCAACAGTAAAAGCGTTGCAGCCAAAAATTGGTCAGAACCATATGAATGGATCTGGCAAGTGATACTTGTGGACTCATAGAGGAAACTTCTAACAACTATATGCATATCTGGCTGGTGGAGTTTGAAGGCTCTTTGCGTAAAGCAAGTTTTATCCTATAAAAACATTTTGACTCATTAAGTGGTAACACTAGGAAACTCCAGCATAACCGTGACAACACTTGGTAAACTCCAGTGTGTCAGGTGACTACACACGGTAAACTCCGGTGAGTCACTTGTTGTTGTTCACTAACAAGTTTTATTTAGAAGTTGGCATGATGAGATTCTTCCATTGTCTTCCTTGTCCAGCTGCTCAGAATTGACCGTAACCGGGGACACGGCTATGATCATAGTTTGACACTCTCGAGAGGTTGTGCACTTTCACCACAAGACTCAATCAACCCATTATGTCCTTGACCCTCATGTAGTGAAAAGGAAAGGAGAAGATTGAGACGAGACCTTTTGGGAATAGTCCCTACTTAGTCAAGATAGGGGCCATCTATCAAGTGGCTGCACGGGAAGCAATCTAAACTTGGAGCAATTTCAAATCTCTTTGATCCTGAGTGGTTGTCGGCAGTGTGATCCATACTCCAAAACTGGAAAATCAACCTCTTCTAGCAATTTTATACTCCCAAAACTGGGGAAATGCTTAAACCAACCACACACCCAGGTAGTTCTTTAACTTAGTTATTTTTCAAAACATTTACCAAGACAACATCTTTGCAAGGCTAAGCAATTCTACTAAGTTAAAGACTACTACAACAACATAGTATAAGAGGGGTGGCTACACTACTTTGGGATTTCATAGCATAGCATAGCATAGCATAGCATAGTAGTAGTACTCCTATAATGCATACTACTCAACAAAATAGCTACTCATGCATAGACGAAATACTTAGGGAAATTTATGCAGTGAGCATCACTTGCCTTGGGAACAGGTTGAGCAGGAGCAACAATTGCTAGAATTCCCGGGTCTCTCTAGTCTAACAAGAATAAATTAAGCCACACATAAGCACACAAAACAAATATAACAAAACAACAAAATATGCTATGCATAATATGCATTAAAGATCACAAGTAAAATATTAACTATTGTTTTCTGTTTTTTTAGAAACATGCATGAAGTCAAAATGCATTTGAAACAATTTTTAATATAATAACAACACAAAACAATTCACAAAAGGGAATAAACACAAATTAAACACTACTATTAAACAAAATAATTACAGAAAATATGGGAGTGGTTTTACTGGACATAGGACTTCAAAACTAAACTAACCCAATTGGATTCACTCAAAAAGCTATTTTTAAACTAAAGTTATGCCAAATTTACTCAAATATCACATTTGAAATTTGAATAAATTTAAACATGTCAAAACAGAAAACTAAAACGCCAGAAAGATTCTACTGGTTCTAAGGATCTCAAATATATGAAAATATTTGAATTTGGCCAAACCACTAAAAAGTTATGATAAAACTAAGATGCAGGGGCTTTTCTGTAAAACAGACAGAATCCTCTAAATTCGGGAGAATCCAGAAATTCTTCCTCCACGTGGCTTCTTCCTATTGGCTGGATCTGCTGAGTGTACGCTGACTGGGCTGCTGACTGTGCTGCCACGTCAGCGTACCGATTCGGTACTCTAGATCTACTCTAGACCGTCGGATCTAGATCTGACGGCCCTAAGTAGTTTGGCCAAAACCGAGTGGCGCGGCTCGCCGGAAACCTAACCGGAGTACGCACGTGATGGCGACGCGTCGGCACGGCGTGTTCCCGCTAATCTAG
Source organism: Puccinellia tenuiflora (assembly GCA_012064385.1). NCBI lineage: Eukaryota > Viridiplantae > Streptophyta > Magnoliopsida > Poales > Poaceae > Puccinellia > Puccinellia tenuiflora. Next base: position 75,529 of record QRDG01002495.1, on the reverse strand, counting down.
AGGGCTAGGGAGGGGGCTTCTGGTACCTTTGCAGAGAGGAGGACGAGGCGGACGTGGTGGCGAGGTGACGAGCAACGGAGCGTCCTGGTGCACCGGTAATTCCTCGCCGGAGACGCGGTCAGCGACGGGCAGCGTCGGTCGAGGATGGAGGCGTCGATCTGGTGGAAGAAAAAATAAGGGACCTTGTCAAAATGATGCGCAAGGAGAAAATAGATAGGAAGGGAGTGGTGGAGGAGGTCGGGGTCGACGAGGGAGACCGGAAGGCGAGTTTTCCACCGGCGGCAATGGCGGAGCTCCGGGGATGCGTGCGAGCAGCCTGGTGGCTCCCGAGCTCTTGCGTTTGGGGCAAAAGAGAGAGGAGGGAGTGGGGTATAAGAGGCGCATGGTGGCGCGGCCGTTTGCACTCGCGGGAGTGCGAATTGAAGAGGAGGAGATCGACGGGCGTCGGGCGAGCTCCCGCGTCGTTGGGGATGATGCTGACATGCGGGACCCGCATGTCAGTGGGAGGGGAGAGGAGAGGGCGCGGGTGGCTGCTGGGCTGAGCATGCGCAAGGGTGGAGCTGGGCCGGTGCTGGGCTGGCTCGGCCGGGTGGCTTTCTACCCCTTTTTTTTTAAAGAAGCTTTTTCCTTTTTTCTGGAAAAATTATAACCTTTGAATTATAGGTCCAAAAATTATGAAGTAAATTTCTAAAAGTTTTAAAATAAAAACTCTACCAGAATGTATTATTTGGAAAATATTTTACGCACTTTTTATTTACAAGAATGCCACTGGCATTTAAATGGCCTTTAATTGGCATTTTACTTAAAAGAAAATATAGATAAAATTATTTCTGTTTTTAGGCAAAATAATTAATTACAAATTTTTAAACCAAGTTCAAATTATATTTAAATCGTTTTCAAACAATTTGAGAAAATACTTTTTAGGAAACTTATTGCAAATAGAACACTTTGACACTAAGCTGGGCCATCAAATAAAATCATAAAAGTCAAAATATTTAAGAGAGCATAATAGGCCCCTTTTTATCATTTTCTCAAATAGGATTTAAAGTGGAAATAGAATTCCAACTTTAGAAAATTTGAATGCAACAAGCAAGAAAAAGATGAATGCATGCATGATTTTGGATTTCCAAAACAAAATATAATAATTTTCAAAAAGTTTTTGATTTTTCTGATTTTTCAAAAATTTGAAAATCTTGGGATGTTACATACTACCACCCTTAAAAGGAATCTCGTCCCGAGATTCGAAGAGGCTAGAAAGAATGGGTTTGAAAACTCTGGGGTTTTAACAACTGGGTGGGCTACCACCCTTAAAAGAAAATTTTGTAGGTAGTCTAGAATATCAAGCTTCAAACTGGATGCTTGTTTAAAATGTACCATTCAACATACCAGGTTCATTATATGCTCTTTCCATATGGGCATGGTTCACATATCCCTTATCGAAAGGATTTGGCTTGGTAGCTTCTTTAGTCTTCCATTCAGGGCAGTCACTTACATAATGTCCCATATTCTTGCAATTATAGCATTGTATCTGACTAAGATCTTTCTTTCCGGTGTGTTGATGATGATTCTGACCATGGTGGTTCCCATTGCTGTAACCATTCTGGTATTCGCCATTATTTCCTTTGCTTCCACCATTATGAGCATGACCATGATGGTTGTGGTCATTTCCACCATGATAGTTGGACTTCTTTTGTGCAGATCCTGAGTTGTACTTGTTGTCACTGTACTTCCTCTTCCTATTCTCAGACTTTTTGATATTATCCTCCAGTGTGATTGCTTGATCCAAGAGGGCCTGGTAGTTCGGGGCGTATGCAACTGTTAAAGGAATTTTTAGCTCGTCGCATAGTCCCTTGAGGAATTTATCCTTCCTCTTGCCATAACGAGACAATGAGTAGAAGTCATCCATGTACTCCTTAAGCGTCCTGGTACCCTGCTTCAGGTTTCGGAATTCCTCCTTCTTCAAGTTCATAATGCCAGAAGAGATATGGGCATTGCGAAAGCCTTCCTTGAATTCTTCCCAAGTCAAATCTTCCAGAGGATGGGTGATCTGAAAGGTATCCCACCATTATGCCGCTGGTCCTTCCAATAGATAAGCGGTAAATCTTACTTTCTCAGGCTCGGTGCACTCACATGTCACCAGGTCCTTGTTTACTGAACGCAGCCAATCATCAGCCACAATTGGCTCAGTTGCATTCGAGAACTTGGTAGGTCTTAGCTTCAGAAATCTTTCAAGCCTGTCCACTTGAGGAGGTGGTGGCGGCGGTGGAGGTGGTGCATGCTGATTGGCCATGAATTGTGCCATCATTGTCATCAACTGAGTCGGTGCTGCTATCATCTGTTGTAACATGGCATCGGTGTTGTTGTTGTTGTTGTTGTTGTTGTTCTCGGGATTACGACGGGGAGGCATCTGTGGGTTTTAGCATAGATGAGCAAAAGATAGACATATCTATAAGAAATACTCCTACCCATACAAACAGTTAACTCCAATAACAACAATCAATCAAGAGTTCAACACAAACTTTTTAATAAAAACGAACAGATTATTCGGAAAGCAAAACACACCAAGGTTCTGAAAACAAAAGCGATGGTACTGCCATACCACAATTTGGTAGGTCAATACACCATTGAAAACTCATTATTCTAGTTAGATGGTGGTCTAGTCTATCTCCTTCTTGAGTGCATCGAGTTCTTCACCCATTTTCTTGAGTTCGTCAAGGTACTTCTGGGTGTTGTGAAGTCTAAAACGAAGTCTTGCTCTAAGATACTCGATGGCCTCCCATGCTGCACTTCTTGCTGAATCAAAGAAGGATGTGTGAAATATTGGGTTGGTGAACATGTAGCATCCTTCGGTCTTGTGGTCGTCGTCTTTGCTCTTGTACAAATGGAGTTGCACCCACCAGTATTCTTGACCTTCATCCATGAAAGGGAATCCTTTGTATACAGCTTCTCCTTCAAATCCCAAGCTCTTCATGTTATCCTTGAGTGCTCTTGGAAACTTAGTCTCACATTGCAGAGTCATGGTCATCTCCGGTCCTTTCTTGATGGATTCGATGAGGCTGGTCATCTAAAACAAGAGAAGAAACTTAGAAAGCAAATAGCTAAGATAGTTACAAGAATGACATTAGAAAAGTTTTGGACGAAGAGAAAATAAATTTTAGTCCTATGGGTTTTCTTATTTCTAACCAAACTTAGGGTTTCGGGCCTACAGGCAACACAGTGCTCTGATACCATCTGTAGCGGACCTGCACTTAAAATTTGGCAAGATCCCTGTGTATAGTGCAAACCCCTGGATCGATTCATTTGCACACACAGTTTACGATGAAATATCACAACAATGTATCAATTATTACAGGCGAATCCAGACTTAGGAAAATATTTGATTACAACTTTGCATAGCACGAAGCTAGCTAGAAAGAGTAAACAGCGGAAAACATTATTCTGCATGGAGTCTCCATCATCTTCATGTAGCCACAGGCGAAACATGTTGGTTGCAGACTCGAAACCCTGATTCGTTCCTTACTAATCGTCAAGACAACCTGCAACAGTAAAAGTGTTGCAGCCAAAAATTGGTCAGAACCATATGAATGGATCTGGCAAGTGATACTTGTGGACTCATATAGGAAACTTCTAACAACTATATGCATATCTGGCTGGTGGAGTTTGAAGGCTCTTTGCGTAAAGCAAGTTTTATCCTATAAAAACATTTTGACTCATTAAGTGGTAACACTAGGAAACTCCAGCATAACCGTGACAACACTTGGTAAACTCCAGTGTGTCAGGTGACTACACACGGTAAACTCCGGTGAGTCACTTGTTGTTGTTCACTAACAAGTTTTATTTAGAAGTTGGCATGATGAGATTCTTCCATTGTCTTCCTTGTCCAGCTGCTCAGAATTGTCCGTAACCGGGGACACGGCTATGATCATAGTTTGACACTCTCGAGAGATTGTGCACTTTCACCACAAGACTCAATCAACCCATTGTGTCCTTGACCCTCATGTAGTGAAAAGGAAAGGAGAAGATTGAGACGAGACCTTTTGGGAATAGTCCCTACTTAGTCAAGATAGGGGCCATCTATCAAGTGGCTGCACGGGAAGCAATCTAAACTTGGAGCAATTTCAAATCTCTTTGATCCTGAGTGGTTGTCGGCAGTGTGATCCATACTCCAAAACTGGAAAATCAACCTCTAGCAATTTTATACTCCCAAAACTGGGGAAATGCTTAAACCAACCACACACCCAGGTAGTTCTTTAACTTAGTTATTTTTCAAAACATTTACCAAGACAACATCTTTGCAAGGCTAAGCAATTCTACTAAGTTAAAGACTACTACAACAACATAGTATAAGAGGGGTGGCTACACTACTTTGGGATTTCATAGCATAGCATAGCATAGCATAGTAGTAGTACTCCTATAATGCATACTACTCAACAAAATAGCTACTCATGCATAGACGAAATACTTAGGGAAATTTATGCAGTGAGCATCACTTGCCTTGGAAACAGGTTGAGCAGGAGCAACAATTGCTAGAATTCCCGGGTCTCTCCGAATAGTCTAACAAGAATAAATTAAGCCACACATAAGCACACAAAACAAATATAACAAAACAACAAAATATGCTATGCATAATATGCATTAAAGATCACAAGTAAAATATTAACTATTGTTTTCTATTTTTTAGAAACATGCATGAAGTCAAAATGCATTTGAAACAATTTTTAATATAATAACAACACAAAACAATTCACAAAAGGGAATAAACACAAATTAAACACTACTATTAAACAAAATAATTACAGAAAATATGGGAGTGGTTTTACTGGACATAGGACTTCAAAACTAAACTAACCCAATTGGATTCACTCAAAAAGCTATTTTTGAACTAAAGTTATGCCAAATTTACTCAAATATCACATTTGAAATTTGAATAAATTTAAACATGTCAAAACAGAAAACTAAAACACTAGAAAGATTCTACTGGTTCTAAGGATCTCAAATATATAAAAATATTTGAATTTGGCCAAACCACTAAAAAGTTATGATAAAACTAAGATGCAGGGGCTTTTCTGCAAAACAGACAGAATCCTCTAAATTCGGGAGAATCCAGAAATTCTTCCTCCACGTGGCTGCTTCCTATTGGCTGGATCTGCTGAGTGTACGCTGACTGGGCTGCTGACTGTGCTGCCACGTCAGTGTACCGATTCGGTACTCTAGATCTACTCTAGACCGTCGGATCTAGATCTGACGGCCCTAAGTAGTTTGGCCAAAACCGAGTGGCGCGGCTCGCCGGAAACCTAACCGGAGTACGCACGTGACGGCGACGCGTCGGCACGGCGTGTTCCCGCTAATCTAGAGGGCTAGGGAGGGGGCTTCTGGTACCTTTGCAGAGAGGAGGACGAGGCGGACGTGGTGGCGAGGTGGCGAGCAACGGAGCGTCCTGGTGCACCGGTAATTCCTCGCCGGAGACGCGGTCAGCGACGGGCAGCGTCGGTCGAGGATGGAGGCGTCGATCTGGTGCAAGAAAAAATAAGGGACCTTGTCAAAATGATGCGTAAGGAGAAAATAGATAGGAAGGGAGTGGTGGAGGAGGTCGGGGTCGACGAGGGAGACCGGAAGGCGAGTTTTCCGCCGGCGGCAATGGCGGAGCTCCGGGGACGCGTACGAGCAGCCTGGTGGCTCCCGAGCTCTTGCGTTTGGGGCAAAAGAGAGAGGAGGGAGTGGGGTATAAGAGGCGCACGGTGGCGCGGCCGTTTGCACTCGCGGGAGTGCGAATTGAAGAGGAGGAGATCGACGGGCGTCGGGCGAGCTCCCGCGTCGTTGGGGACGATGCTGACATGCGGGACCCGCATGTCAGTGGGAGGGGAGAGGAGAGGGCGCGGGTGGCTGCTGGGCTGAGCATGCGCAAGGGTGGAGCTGGGCTGGTGCTGGGCTGGCTTGGCCGGGTGGCTTTCTACCCCTTTTTTTTTAAAAGAAGCTTTTTCCTTTTTTCTGGAAAAATTATAACCTTTGAATTATAGGTCCAAAAATTATGAAGTAAATTTCTAAAAGTTTTAAAATAAAAACTCTACCTGAATGTATTATTTGGAAAATATTTTATGCACTTTTTATTTACAGGAATGCCATTGGCATTTAAATGGCCTTTAATTGGCATTTTACTTAAAAGAAAATATAGATAAAATTATTTCTGTTTTTAGGCAAAATAATTAATTACAAATTTTTAAACCAAGTTCAAATTATATTTAAATCTTTTTCAAACAATTTGAGAAAATACTTTTTAGGAAACTTATTGCAAATAGAACACTTTGACACTAAGCTGGGCCATCAAATAAAATCATAAAAGTCAAAATATTTAAGAGAGCATAATAGGCCCCTTTTTATCATTTTCTCAAATAGGGTTTAAAGTGGAAATAGAATTCCAACTTTAGAAAATTTGAATGCAACAAGCAAGAAAAAGATGAATGCATGCATGATTTTGGATTTCCAAAACAAAATATAATAATTTTCAAAAAGTTTTTGATTTTTCTGATTTTTCAAAAATTTGAAAATCTTGGGATGTTACACCTTATTTCCCTTTACTTGTATCGTGTTTACTTGCCTAGTCGTAGTTGCTTGCTTGTCATATAGGTAAATTCACTGTAGTTGCATATCTAGAGAATTTACCTTTGTGTTAAGCCTAAAATCGAAAAAGTATTAAAATTTGGTGTAGCACCTATTCACCCCCCCCCCTCTAGGTGCCCATACGATCCTTTCACCTCCTCAGTTGAACACACACTCATCATAACCAGAGACATGGCACAGAGTAGTGCCTGATAGGAATTGATCAGAAGTTGACCTTGGTCGGGGAGTGCGCGGAGAGGTAGCCGTCGAAAGCGGAGGTGGAGGGCCACTTGTGACATGTCGGCACGAGGCAGTTTGTAGGAATGGATGTAGATGAAGATGAACATGAGCACATCACGAAGGTTGGCCTCGTCGCGGCAAGCACGGGTCGTCGCGGGCGGGGAGCACCACGACAAGCATCCCGAGAGCCAGCGTGGCCTACTCAACGGGATCTGCAACGCATCACATCGTGGAGGTCGGCCTTATCTCGGCGAGCGCAGGGTCATCGTGGGTGGGGAGCACCGCGGCGAGCGTCCCGAGCGCCAGAGTGGTCTGCTCGGCAGGGATCTGCAGCACCTCCATGTGCACCTTAGCCTGTTGCACACCCTCAACGGGGATCGGTGATTTGTGCTGCTGCGGTGCCGGGAGAGAACAGAGAAAAGGATTGGAGGAAAGGGAAAAAAGTGTGCAGTTAGTTGATGAGACGGGGAGGGGAACAATCTTCTCGGGGAGCAAACGCCAGTGATTACGGGGGAGGATTGGTGAAAGGAAACGTATCTCACGCACGCAAATTTCACGCCGCGACGCGACGAAGAGGTGGGCGAAACGCCTTGGATGCGTGACGAAGAGGAGGACAGAATGCTTGGGAGGCAGATTGAGGAACCAAACTTTCATTTTTTAAATATAAGTAGAGATAGAGATAGAGATAGAGATAGAGAAGAGATAGAGATAGAGATAGAGATAGAGATAGAGATAGAGATAGAGATAGAGATAGAGATAGAGATAGAGATAGAGATAGAGATAGAGAAGAGATAGAGAAGAGAAGATACACATGCTTGGTGTCAGTGTACATCGCATCTTCACGCGTGGTTTGTAGAGACCAACGACAGTTCTGCATATAATAAGAAGATGTGTTGTATATTTATCTTTATTGGTAGAATAATATATGAGATTATTATTACTATAATTCACCTAATACATCGATACGTAGTAGATTTGGTCGTATCCGGCCCAGTCATGTCCTCATCATAGAAGAAATCAGAGAAATACTTTTTTAAGCCAAAGAGAAAGTTTTTCATCGCCAAAAGGCGGAAATATTTTATCATCGCAACAAGGCGGAAACATCTTAACCAACCAGCAAAAGGAGCAATTTCAGGTTAACATTGACAAACAAGATCGTTAGGAAATAAAAAGAATGTAAATACGTGAATCAACAATATGAGCGAACCCGACTTTATTTCATGATCATAGTGTGTTGTTTACAATAGAATTTGCTAAGTATAAAAGGGACATAGTTGTGCGATATTCCACGGACGCTTGGTCTCATCTAAGTCGTCATCTACGTGCCTTTTCCTCTTGCTGCCTTTCTTTTTGGGATCTTTCTTCAAATCCCTTAAGTCCAAAAGGTAGTATGATCCATTGTTCAGTGCCTTGCTGATAACGAATTGATAAAGATCAACCCCGTCGATCCTAAAGTTTTGCCCGATCTTTCACAGCGAGACAACCAAGGTAATAATTCTCCCAATTACACGATGAACGCAAACCTGGAGAAGAGGGACGAATCCAGCAAGCAACGTGATGAAGATCACCACGCCTCCAACCAAAGTACGACAATCCTTGATGAACACAAGAACCTCCGCAACAATCTTTATTACAAACTGATAAACGGCATCGCCGTCCCCGGAGGGATGCTTCACCAAGAAACACACGTAGTAGTTTTTAGACTAAAATTCTGAACCCCTTCTAACTCGCAGCCCCTAGCCTTATATGGAGGGGAGGGGTGCTACAGTACCGCGCTATAGTACCGTCCTACTAGTGGACCCTACCTTGACTTGGTTGGACAGGCCCAAACCAAGCCCAAACTCATAATTATTAAAAACTCTAATTATTTAAAATAGCAACACACGACTAATACATCTAGCTTGGTGGAGTCCTGAAATTGGGCTTCACCTCCTCCGTCGTGCCCGTATCATCCTCCCCCCCTTCAAGAAGCATTGTCCCCAACGCGTGAGGGTCTGCCTGAAAATGGTGGCGTGATATCCACAAAACATCACGCGTCTTCGCCATCTTCAAGTCTTGCCTGCCTACCACTCCACATCCTCCCTCTTGGCCTGCTCGACTTGCTTCAGCAGTGGACGCCTTTCTTCTCCACACACGCCTGGGTATAGGCGCCACCATCTTCTTCTTCTTGTCCACATTTGCTGGAACCCTTTGTTGCTGAACATGAAACTGCTTAGCACGACCCTGCAAAAGATGAGTAATGCCTGGGCCACACAACTGACGAACATGTCCATCCTTGCCTTTATGCATCCGCACTGCAGCTCCAACAACATGCCTCACAGGTGTACTAACAAAATTGCGCTTGTCGCCCCGTGGCACCACATGCACTAGGACATGATCAGCACAAATATCATCAGTCTGGACACCTGTGTCAACACAAACTGGCTTCGTAACACATGCTGCAACATCCTTCCTCTCATCAGCAAGAGGCTGTACTTCAACTGGCTTGTCACTAACAAGAACATCTGGCTTGTCATCTACATGCATAGCTGAAGTAATATCAAGAGTAACACTCTGCGCATCATGCTCCTCATGCTGCAGCTTAGCTAACCTAGGCGGTTTAGCCTTGCGCAACCTCTCCTTCTGGATCACCAGCACCACATCGGACTTGATTTGATCATCGCTCATAGGCCTCAAAGTCCGCTACGTACCATCATGCACAAAAGAATATGTATTTGCTCTCCCAGCATGTGTAACATTGCGATCATACTGCCACGGACGGCTAAGTAACAGTCCACACACCTCCAATGGCAACACATCGCACTCAATCTCATCAACATAGTCACCAACTGTAAATGGCACACGCACCTTATGAGTTACCTTCAGCATACCGCAGCTATTCAACCACTGTATATGCTTAGGTTCAGAAATACGCCATGTGGACAATCCCAATGCTGCCACCATTGCCTTGCTTATGCCATTAGTACAGCTACCACCATCAATCATGAGCTTGCACTCTTTACCTTTTATAATGCATTGAGTCTGAAATAAACTCCATCGCTGACCCTTGTCAAGTGTTTTGCAAGCATCAGCATGAACCCTCTTGAGTTGCATATTCAGCCCACTCAAAGGTTCAACCTCGGCCACTGCAGTTTCAGCGCACACAACAACCTTGTGAACATCAGACTGCTGCGCTTCAGAAATTTGTGACAAGGCCTTGCTGACCGTCTGCACTGGAACAACAGTCTTCACAGCCTTGGCAGGAGACGGAATAGATACAGCTGCAACCTCCTTGGAACAAGGCGGCTTCCTCTTGCCATCATCAACCATCCGCTGCACATCCCGGGGCGGCTGCTTGATCGCCTTCACGTTCAACACGGTCTTGGTACAAGACCCCATACGACAAGGAGACATAAAACAGGCACGCAAAAAATTATTGAAGTCACGCCAAGTTGCATATGTGTTGTCCTTCCCATACATCTCCTCATTCCACCAACGAGTCACCTCCTCATCCACACGTCGCAGTGCAAGAACCAAACGCGTAGACTGATCCACCGACTCGTAGGTAGTACATCTGTCAAAGCCATGTAGCATATGATATTCCCACGACTGAAATTCTGCATATGTCGAAGAATATTTCAGTGTCCAAGTGAGTTTAGAGTCATCACATGCCCTACCATGCAAAATGTCCAGATAGTCATTGAACACATCACTAGACTTCTCCCCAGAAAGACAACGTTTGCCATAAAAATCTCCCGGAAACGATTTGAAAAATCTGGCCATATTCACAGATTACTGTAGCACGGAGAACTGTAGCGCGAAGTACTGTACCTAACAGCAACAGCAGTAGTGCAGTCAAGCAGCGATCGGCAGCGGTAGTCCAGCAGCGATCGCGTGTACTAGTAATCCGCTGCACGCACAAGCTCCTGAGTATTGCGTGTTTTACAGCACCACGTGAAGCAGCAGTCCAAAACAGATACGACTCTTGTATTCTCCTTTCTTCCCTTTTTTTTCGCGATACCACATGATAAAGATCAACCCCGTCGATCCTAAAGTTTTGCCCGATCTTTCACAGCGAGACAACCAAGGTAATAATTCTCCCAATTACACGATGAATGCAAACCTGGAGAAGAGGAACGAATCCAGCAAGCAACGTGATGAAGATCACCACGCCTCCAACCAAAGTACGACAATCCTTGATGAACACAAGAACCTCCGCAACAATCTTTATTACAAACTGATAAACGGCATCGCCGTCCCCGGAGGGATGCTTCACCAAGAAACACACGTAGTAGTTTTTAGACTAAAATTCTGAACCCCTTCTAACTCGCAGCCCCTAGCCTTATATGGAGGGGAGGGGTGCTACAGTACCGCGCTACAGTACCTCGCTACAGGACCGCGCTATAGTACCGTCCTACTAGTGGACCCTACCTTGACTTGGTTGGACAGGCCCAAACCAAGCCCAAACTCATAATTATTAAAAACTCTAATTATTTAAAATAGCAACACACGACTAATACATCTAGCTTGGTGGAGTCCTGAAATTGGGCTTCACCTCCTCCGTCGTGCCCGTATCACGAATGGTCACTCCCAAGGTGGGGATAACTTGTGTTGTTTGCTTTGAACAAGCCGAAGCACTAATTCGCCTTCTCGAAAAGGCCGGTGCTTCACCATGCGGCTGTGATAGCGACGCAAGTTGATGAGGACATCCCTACTGTAGATGCAACCGCAGCTACTACACCATCTCCATTACAAGGACCTATCACTAGAGTTCGTGCATGCCAACTTAATCAACAGGTACTTTCGTTCTTACAAGCTACTCCTAATATTCATGAGAATATGATGCTGCCTAAATCAAATGTGTTTGTCTCTCTTAGGAATGATGAACCAAGCATGGACGCGAGGGACAAGTTATGGAGCATGTACGTCAATGGAGATGGTAGCAGGAGTGCACATGAGGAAGGAGATGACGCTGCCAATGGAGACTATGATGATTGAGGAGTTGGACGAGATATTCATGCCTATACTTCATATTTTCGTCCATAGTCACATATGGTGCTGCGCCACCTTTATTTATGGGCCAGAGCCCATGTAATTTCGTATCAGATTTAATAGTGCGTTTTTAGAGTCCGTATTGAGGGAGGAAAGTCCACCTAGGGTTGGATTCGGCCACCACCTCTTGGCTGGCCGAAACCCCTTCCTTTCTTCCTTATATACCCCCCTTAGGTCATCGTTTAGACTCGGATTTTGTTTAGTTAAAAGTTAGCCAACTGTTGCAACTTCGTGTACTCGGTTTGTGTCCAACGACCAGATCAAGACCGCTTACGGAATCCCGCCTTTTCAATAAAGCTCATACTTCATCCGCAATTACGTGATTGCATCTTTGGTTCTTACTTGTTCCTCGATCGCAGGTAGAAACTAGACCGATTGGTCAGGCTGATCGTGCTGCTGCAGGATCGGTAACTCCCGGAGATTGGTTTAGCGATTGCATTGACGCTGCGTACTTGTACGTGGAAGTCGGATCGCCAAGGTCGAACTCCACCGGAATCGACGTATCTCTATCTCATCGAAAGATCGGACTACCTTAGCCATATCAAGTGGTATCAGATTTCAGGTTGATCGGTGAGATTTACAATTTTACTAGTGTAGATTGCATCTGTTTTCTTCATACCTACAGTCCACGAAAAAGCCAAAAAAAATTAGGGTTAGACCATCCCATCCTAAAACTAGTCCGGGCCTGTTGCATAATCTTTTCAGTGTATTGCATCGTTGAGTCTTCGTCTGCATCGTTGTGTCGAGTTGCTGGTCTTAGTGTCTAGTCCCTTAGAGTTTTCGAGTTCGAATCACATCTAGTCATCGCTGCCGCCGCACCATCTTCCACGCTTGCAGACCACTGCCTTCCATCCACCAGTCCTTCCGCCGCCACTACCAACACCCACCACTACTCTCCGCCGCCAAACTCCCTCCAGAGCTACTCCATCACACCACTGCCTCGCCGCTATACCCTCTCGCCGCCACACCCTTTGTTGTGCCGCCGTACCAAGTAGGGTTAGGGTTTTGGAGATTCGTTTTCAGTTTGTTTTCTTATCCGCCAAGTCTACGCTAACGAGGTAGAGTTCAACTCGGTTACTCCTTGGTCGCGTAGCACTCCCCACCCTCATCCGCAAAAAAAAATAGTCTGGCACGCTTTGCAGAGCACTTTCTCCTACGTACTTTGTACCTCGCCTGGTGATCGCTTTGTCCAATCTTCGGAGTGCTGATCTTTGTGGTCGCCGTGACGCCCTCCTGCTTGGTAAGGAATTTGTAAGAGCCTTGTATTTTGCCTCACGGATTGCGTGTCTCCCACCACTTCCTAGTAGTTCATAGGAACATATTCTTCTCTTTGTTTCTTGTTTTCTACTAATCATGTCAGGGGACGAGAAGACCGAGATGACCAACAAGGAGCTGCAGGAGCACTTTGAGAAGATGGTTACGGACCATGCTTTGGACACTGAGGAACGAATTCGTGGTGCTATGGACAAGATTGATGGTTTGGAGGGTACCGTCAACGCCAAGTTCGACGACGTCAACACCACCTTGGCTGAATTGTCCGACAAGTTTGATCGCTTGTTGGGACAGTTGCAGCCACCCCGCATACCGCCTCCCGTGGTGCAAGGCGATGCAGTTCCACGGGCAGCTCGTGTACCTCTACAGGACCCTCAATCTTCGGCAGCATCTGCTGCTGGCCATGTCGTCAATCCCGTCGAGCATGGTGACGGATACGCAGCGGACGCCGACTATCCACCGGGTTGTCCACATGTACATCCACGCAACCTTGCACACTGGCAGCAAGCGCAGGTACGCGAAGACGACCATGTTGCTAAACTGAAATTAGTTATTCCACCTTTTGAGGGTCACTATAATCCTGATGCTTATCTTACATGGGAACTAGAAGTAGAACAACGTTTTGCATGTTTACAGTATCCCGAGGATATACGTGTTTGTGCCGCCACTTGTGAATTTACTGGCTTTGCTTCTGTTTGGTGGTCTGAACATTGTCGTCTTTATCATGATAGTATTCCTACTACTTGGGCTGCTTTAAAAGATGCTATGCGTACTCGTTTTGTACCTCCTTATTATCAGCGTGAAATGTTACAAAAACTCACCCGTTTACAACAAGGTAAAAAATCTGTAGAAGAGTATTATCAAGAATTGCAAACAGGTTTGATTCGTTGTGGTATTATTGAGGATAATGAAGCCCCTAGGGAGGAAAGTCCACCTAGGGTTGGATTCGGCCACCACCTCTTGGCTGGCCGAAACCCCTTCCTTTCCTCCTTATATACCCCCTTAGGTCATCGTTTAGACTCGGATTTTGTTTAGTTAAAAGTTAGCCAACTGCTGCAACTTCGTGTACTCGGTTTGTGTCCAACGACCAGATCAAGACCGCTTACAGAATCCCGCCTTTTCAATAAAGCTCATACTTCATCTGCAATTACGTGATTGCATCTTTGGTTCTTACTTGTTCCTCGATCGCAGGTAGAAACTAGACCGATTGGTCAGGCTGATTGTGCTGCTGCAGGATCGGTAACTCCCGGAGATTGGTTTAGCGATTGCATTGGTGCTGCGTACTTGTACGTGGAAGTCGGATCGCCAAGGTCGAACTCCACCAGAATCGATGTATCTCTATCTCATCGAAAGATCAGACTACCTTAGCCATATCACAAGTCCTGCTAGTATTTGGCAGAACGGAAGAGGGTAAGCTCTCTCTCTTCTTCGAGGATATCAAAGTTGTCTTGACGAGCTTCTTCTGCGTCTGCTTTGATGTAAGCTGCAACACGGGTGAATCGGTGGATCATATCACCAGGAAGTCGGATCCATATTGTGCTCGTAGTTGACAACCTTGCGAGGTTCTTTGAAATTGTTGAGAAAGGACTCGGATCTGATGGCTTCTGGTAAACATTCTGATATGGGCACGACGGAGGAGGTGCAGCCCAATTTCAGGACTCCGCCAAGCTAGTATATTTTGTATCAGTATTATTTGTAATAATTGGTTTTAAATAATTAGTAGAGTTGAGTATGGGCCTGTCCAACTCAACTAGGGCGTGGCCCACTAGTGGGGCGGTACTGTAGCGCGTACTGTAGCTACAGTGCGGCCGCGCCCCCTCACCTCCATATAAGGTTAGGGGCTGCGAGTTAGAAGGGGGTCAGAAAATTAGGTTTAAACTATCACGTGTGATTGTGGTGTATCATCATCGTTATTGGAAGATTCTTATCGGTGGATTCGCTGTGAAAGATCGGGCAAAACTTATAGGATCATCGACTCGATCCTTTATCGAGATAGTCATTGAACACATCACCGGACCGTTCACCAGAAACACACCTCTTGCCATAAAAATCCCCCCACATGATAAAGGATCGAGTCGATGATCCTATAAGTTTTGCCCAATCTTTCACAGCGAATCCACCGATAAGAATCTTCCAATAACGATGATGATCGTCACCTGAAGGTGAGGAACGAATCCAGCAAGCAACGTGGAGATAAACACCACGCCTCAAAACCTGAGCCTGATAATCCTTGATGAACACAAGAACCCTCGCAGCGATATAAATTGGATAATACGGCAGCGCCGTCCCCGAAGGGATGATACACCACAATCACACGTGATAGTTTAAACCTAATTTTCTGACCCCCTTCTAACTCGCAGCCCCTAACCTTATATGGAGGTGAGGAGGCGCGGCCGCACTGTAGCTACAGTACGCGCTACAGTACCGCCCCACTAGTGGGCCACGCCCTAGTTCAGTTGGACAGGCCCATACTCAACTCTACTAATTATTTAAAACCAATTATTACAAATAATACCGATACAAAATATACTAGCTTGGCGGAGTCCTAAAATTGGGCTGCACCTCCTCCGTCGTGCCCATATCACATTCGGGACCCGTCAAAGAGGGAGAACTCCAGGGCGAAGTTACCTCTGTGCAAGCTCGACTCGGCTCCGACTGGTTAACTGCTGCTCCTGCTGGCGTTTCTCCTCCGTCTCCTGCCATGCGGGCTTCTCTTTGGTTTCGCACCTCGTCGACGATCCGTTGTGCTTCTGAGATAGTCAGCACATGTGGTTGGTTCCTTGCCAGTTCGCGGCGCCTCGGTCTCGTCGACCCGGCCGGTTGTGACTCATCATGTCAGCTCCTTGTTCGTGAGTTGTAAGGAGTTGAATGAAGTCGGCTTACATCTGGGAAGTTGGGATAAAGAGCTTGTTGTGCCATTGACGTCTTGAGCATATTGATGGCAAGCCGTGCCTCTCGTTCCATCGGGTTCTCCTCGATTGGGATTCGCTCCAAAGCCATGGTAGTCGCGTGTACGTTGTCCATCAGGTTTGAGTAGTGTCCTGCTAGCGTGTGGAACCTTTATGGTGGTGGTGGTGGTCCCATGCCACCAGCTCCAACTCCTCGTGGTGGTGGTTCGCTAGGCCCGGTAACTCCTCCTCCGGGTGCTCTTCCATTCCCTTCTGGCGGTGGTGGACGTCCTGTTCCTGCACCAGATGTTGATCCTCCAGCTCCTGTGCCCAGGTTTGGACTTGTAGGTGTATGAAAGAGATTGGTTGGATCTATGTTAGTTCCTTCACGCAGCCGAATCCTTGTCCTTCTATGCTGAATCGAGGCGAGCTCCTGCTGGCGATTGCGCACCGCCTGAGCTTCAGCCTGTATGCGAGCTTGTTCTGCCGCCATCCTTGTATTGGTTTATGCAATATCTGCTAACTGCTTTTCCAAGGCTGCCCGAGCTGTTTTTATCTCCACAGCGCGAGCTTTTGCGTTCTATGCGTTGATCTCCTTGGTCAGCAATGTAGGATCAAATTGGTTCCCCCTCCAGACATGTATACTCCGACTTGACGTGGTCGAGTTGGTGATTGCACGTACTCCCCCTCAATTCTGTACCCAAGCCGATCTTCGAACAAGGGTACTCCTCCTCAATTCTGTACCCAAGCCGATCTTCGAACAAGGGTAAGATTGATTCTGAATCAGCATCATAGTATGCCTCCGAACTCGGCTCTGACAGCATCTCCATCTCCTTGGGTGCGACCTGCTACTCCTCTGATCCAACGAAAATTCCGACTTCTGATGTTCCAACGGATTCTTCTCCATCTGATGATGTAGCCCCACATGTGGACAACACCATGGACACCATGCCAAATGGCCCAATGACAAGATCAAGAGTCAAGGCTCTTCACGAAAAGGTGACCTCGCTCCTCTCGATGTGTGATCTTGACCTTCCTTTGAATTGCTTGCTACCTCATGCCACTACCTTATGCATACTCAGGATCCACCCGGAAGATGACCCACAATGGAGTCAAGAAGATGGCCAAGAGGAACTCCAAGAAGATGGGCAAGAAGAAGAAGAAGGAGGCGAAGACTGCTGGACCGGCCTCCAGGCCGGCCTAGGCCGGCCTCCAGGCCGGCACCCCTCCAGAGCTGGCCAGCCTCCCAGCCGGCCTAGGCCGGACCCCAGGCCGGCCACCCTGCCGAGACCGCCGGCCTCCCAGCCGGCCCAGGCCGGTCTCCAGGCCGGCCACCCTCCAGAAGCCACCGGCCCCCAGGCCGGCCCAGGCCGGCCCCCAGGCCGGAACTCCACCTGCGCCAGCCGCAGCCCCAGGCGCCTGCCGGCCCACAGGCCGGCCTAGGCCGGTTCCCAGGCCGGCCACCCGGCAGAACCCGCCGGCCCTCAGGCCGGCCTAGGCCGGCCCCCAGGCCGGTTCCCCACTTTCTGGCCCGTTTTGTAATAGACTATAAATAGCTTTCCACTTTCCCCATTTCGGGGCAGACTGAATCTGAGACTTGTGAGAGCTATGCTCCTCCTCCCTCGTAGCTAGGGTGCCTCGTTGAGGTAGATCTTGTTGTTGCTACTCTTTCACTGCGGTGTCTCTAGTAGTGCAAACCAATCTTTCACTGCGGTGATTCTATTGGATCGGTGGACCGGCCGGTAAGAGCAATCGGTTTCAACAAGAGTAAGTTTGGCTTTGATTCTTCGATCCAAAGGCTGCCTTTTTGAGGGTTTGTTGTTGGGTGTAGATCTTAGCAGGATTTGCTAGTTATCCTTGTGTTTTGCCCACGAATCTCCCTCGTTTCCCCTCGTGTTCTTCGTGTTCATCCCCGTTTCCCCCTCAAATCCGTGAAGATCGGGCCTAGCCCTACATCATCTGACTTGATAACAGCTGTTGTCTCTAAAACAGAATCGAGCTCGTTAACACGGTTACATGACATGTTGACCATGCCAACGAAGACGTTGATCCTGCCGAAGACGAACTGGTATCCTTCTTCGACGACATTCATCTCCGGGCTCCACCCGTAGTCGTCGATCTCCATCTCGCCGTGCTTGTTGATGTAGACCCTTCCAATGGCGAGCTTCTCCATACCTCGTTACGTCACCGGCCCCATGGTGGGCGCCAACTGTCGTGGGGTTGTCACGGCAAGTACTTTCTCCGGGAAGCTAAGTTGTGGGGCCATCGCAATCTGAAGTATAGGAGTTTGTCTAGCTCGACGAGGACAAAGGATTTACCCAGGTTTGGCCCCTCTCGATGGAGGTAAAGACCTACTTCCTGCTTGTTTTCTTATTGATGGTGTTGATATCGATTACAAGGATCGATCTCGCTAACTCGAGTATCGGTGACTATGAGACTTGAGAGCTTATCGATATAACGTCCAGGAACCCCCTTATAAAGGCAGTCGGGTCCCTGACGTACAGACTATGCCGAGTTATACATGAATACGGAGTCCTACTCTAGGTCCTTGCCTTCCAAGTTGGTACTCCGGCTTGTATTTGGACTCCAGTCTTGCCGCGTCCTTCTGCTTCAGCTAACTCATGGCGGGCTTGCTGGCTTGACCTCAGCCCAGCCCATGTTGGTTGAAGTGTAACCAGGCTTGGGCCTTCATTGTCTTGGCGGGTCCACTTTCCGGCTCCATGGGCCTACCTGGAAAGCATCCCCCCAACAAGTACCTTTGGTCGTCCGGCGTCGGGGTTGCATTGGCATTTCAGCAAAGAGGTTACAATCCTTCAGGATGATTCTACGGGCGGACCACTCGCGAGGACTTCCTTTGTGTCATGGGCGACTCTCCGACCACATATGTGTGGCATTAAGATCAATGTGAGGCACCGCGGGGACGATGTCATGAAAATGCCGATTTCCGGTGAGTTCTCGAGGCGAGGTGGAAAAGCGGGACGTTGTCAAGGTGTGTCCGGGTAGCTACCCGTACGGCGGTGGCGACGCTGACACGAAGGGCGACTCCAGATGCCTGGGCGGGTGGGTGGCCGCCGACGATCCCGTTTTTCTCGCCGCCGCGATGGCCATGATTAGGACCGACTCTTCCTCTAGCTGGCCATCTTCTCCAACTCCTTGCCTTCTTGCTCTGATGTGAGATTTTTCTTCAGCTTCACTAGGACACTGCGGGGGCAGACATGACAAGGACGGCCACATCGAGGCGGGGGCACCGACGGTTGCGGTGTGTGCGTGGACCATGGATTTTTTTCTAGGGTAGGAACTGAAGCTTGTCTTGGGAGAGGAAATGGTGGAAATGGGGATGGTGTGCCACTTGTGGGAAGAAGAAGGGTGGAAACCACTGGCGTCCGTTGCATGTTCAGGACATATGCAAACCCAGCCCAAATTTTGACCGAAAATGGGTCAAACGGACGCGAGTGGATGAAATAGGTCGCCCGTTAAGGCTTACCCTTAGAGCATCTCCACCGGGGGGTCGTAAAAGGGCTCCTAAAGGCCCTTTGGGGTGCCGGACAGAAAATCGGCCACACCCGGGATTGTAAAGCCTTTTTTCCAGTCCAAAACCTGTCCGACACCGCCAACCGAGCCTCCAACTTTGGGGGCTGCCTTCGCAGTGCGGACACTGTCCGACCCGCGCCTCTGACGGGTTTGGCCTGCCGGTCATACACACGAAACGAAGCGTCGATGCGCAGGCACGCGTCAGCGATGCAGGTGCCATAGCGTTTAAGTGCCGAGTCGTCGCATCGTTGCACGGGCTGCATCGTTTCACGCGGCCGATCATTTCAGGCGGCGCATCGTTTCAGTGACTAGGTAGGCGGCGTAGTGAAGCGTCGCCTCGATGCAGCGGCGCAGAGCCCATGCGGCGGCATGCATGCCTTCTTGGCATTAATGGCAACGACATCTCCACTCCTTCGACCGGCTTTAAAAAGCCACCACCGGCCCTCTTGTCTCACACACTCCACCACCAGCCCTTTCCCTTTCCTTCCACTCGCACAGCTAGGATGCACCGCCGCGGACCAGGTGCCCGGCCGACGGAGGAGGACCTCGAGCGGCACCGCCGCCTGAACGTGGCTTTGTTGCTGCGATGCCAACACAGCAACGAGATACGCCGCATTCATGGGCTCCGGATTGCGGCGACTCGGGTTGTGGCGCCGCCACCACCACCGCCTCCGCCTCCACCTCCACAGGCCGACGCGCCTGACGACCATCGTCCGCTGATGGTCGAGGAGGCACAACAGCTCGTGCGCGACTGCCTCCCGCTGCCTGCTGATCGTCGTTTGTCTGACGGCTGGCTATCAACCTGGACAATGTCCCGGTAGCGCCGTCCCCTCACCGGGCAGGCGAGGCTGGAGTACATCCAGTCGTTCAGGCTGGCGGAGGTTGCCGGCACAATCACGGAGGAGCAGTGGAGCAATCTGCCTCCGTTCAACGCGTCGACGACGTACTGGAACGTCATGGCGAGGTCCGAGCTAGTCGGCTGCCTCCACAGCTTCGCCACCAGCGGCACCGATGACGAGCCGCCCGAGCCGGTGTCCGACGAGGAGGAGTCAGTTCTTCCTCCGCTACCAAGCTGCGCTGACCATTGATATCGATTCCCTACCAAACGAGAGCTTTTAGGATTCTGGTTAAGAAAAGCTTTCTCCGCTTCCTACGTCGATCATTGCTATCGACGTAGCCTGAAACGGCCACTTGACCAGAGATATATTCGTCTATAAGAAGTAACTCGAGCAATGCCGACAAGGATGAGCTGAGAGTTTCTGCCTGGACTCCTCCGCAATCGACGTATGTGGGGAGTAGTTCAAGCAATGCACATATGTGCCTCTACAATTAGGTTTAGGGTTTAGATTAAATTAAGTTGTATCAATTTTATATCGAAATTGTATCGAAATTGAATCAAATTGTATCGAATTTATATCGATATCGAATCAAATTGTATCGAATTTGTATCGAAATCGAATGAAATTAATTGTAATATTGAAAAATTTGTCTTTGGAGATTTGTTTGGGGTGGAGGTGTGGCAGGGAGAAAAAATGCCGGACAAATGTCCAATATTGACCTCTAATTGGGGACGCCGGACACAATTTAGACTAGATGCTCTAGTTAATGGGTCCCCGTCAAAAACCTCCGACCAGCCCCCACCAACTCTAAACCCCAGACCCTCTCCATTTCCGTCGCCACCACCCAGGAACTCCACGCCTCCGCCGACGGGGCGCTCACCCCCCGCCGCCGGCTCAAGGTACCCTCCCCCTCTCCCTCTCGACTCTATGCGGCGCGGCCTCGGATTCCCGTATCTAGTGCAGCAGGCCCGGTCTCGGGTCCAGTCGGGAATCAGGGAGCTCCATTTCGAGGGGGCGATTTGCGGGAGCTCGGCTCAGTTTGAGATTCCGGTGCTAAAAGGAGACCCCTTGTTTGTTTGGTGTAATCGCTGGCATATAGCGCGGGGTTTCAAGCTTAGCTTTTGATTCATCTCTGACTCTAGCTGCTGCTGTTGTTGTTCCCATAGTGGCTGCTCGCGCGCGCGGCTGCTTGAGATCAGCTTGCGGTGTGCTTCGGTTTAGTTCTAATCTTGTACAGTAGTATTCGTGCCTCCTTATGGGGGAATATCCTGGCTTATGCACTTCTTCAGGTCCTCAGGTGCATTACGTTGTATTGTGCATTTGTCTGAACGAATGAATCTCTTGCATTCTTCGATGTTGCACCAGAGTTCTTGATTTCAGTCTGTCTGTCTCGGTACAGATGGGATTGAGCTTAAATATAACATCCTATTGTCTGTTAATCTTATTATCCCTGGGTTCGTTTTGAGTGTGCATTTACATCTGTGTTGATACTTTCGGTGCTAGTGGGAATGGGTTAAATGCACGTTTTTTCAGTATCTTATTTATCTTTATGTTGTGATGCTTTTTCTTTTTTTGCGGCGAATGTTATGATGCTTCAGTGCTAGTATGAATAGCTGAAATGCACACGATTTTTCACTATTTTATTTCTCTTTTTGTTGCGATGGTTCAGTGCCTGGTGGGAATGTTTGAGATGCAGAGAAATTCGACAGAGCGGTGGGTTACTCAAATGGTCAGAAAATCTCATGAACTCAAGGGAAAGGAAGCTCTTGGGACTGTCATGGCACGAGGCACTAGTAATGATGGCGACTCTGGTGATGATACCACTTGCTCTGCTGGTGAAAATTGGTATCCTGGTTGGCCTGGAACCACAGTCTTCAGGGTGCTAATTTCTTCCACCAAGGTTGGCTCTATAATTGGACACAAAGGAGAAAAGGTTAGAAGACTTTGTGAGGAAACAAAAGCCTGTGTCTGTATAATAGGTGGACATCTTGCCGCGGCAGAAAGAGGTGTAAGTTGCCCATTGAACGGATATCTTATGTCATCTCTGTATTTTCTGATCAGCCTAAGGATTTACCTTAGTTAATTGGAACACATTTCTATATTCCTTTTTCATCTAGAATATGGTACTCCCTCCGTCCAAAAATAAGTGTCTCAAATTTGCTCAAAAGTGAATGTATCTAGACATGTTTTATGTATAGATACATCCACTTTTTGTCAAACTTGAGACACTTATTTTTGGACGGAGGGAGTAGTTAACAAGAATCTGTTCTCGTGTATATAAAAATCCAGGATTGGTTTCTTTTGTCCATGTATTAGTTACCATTCATTATTTTCAGTTGCAATTGCAACAAAGACCTTTTCAGATATTTATACCAAAAAATGCATCATGTTTACACTATTTTTTTGACCCCATCAAACTTGGCTCTAACATAATCAACTAGTTCCACATGAAGATGCGGACAGGATATTTTCTCAGCACGATCTGATAATAGTCTAGTATGGTTGCACTCTATCGAGGAACTATCTGCTAAGGATTTACTGGCTATTCTACTTTATGCATATTATTCATCAATCTTGCATCTTTGTATTCCATCAATTTTGCATACTGCCTTTTCTTATTATCACACATTATTTACTTCTTTTCTTTTCTTAGTGTTTATCAGCACATTAAAAGAAGTCTCGATTTACAATACAGTGGTCCCAAAATGGATGGACTTCAATAAATAGAAAGGAGGCTTGATTCACCTTTTAGTTTTACTAAAAAAATCTTTCACCTTTTTCATTGAAAGGTTATCATTTTCGCAAAGGAGCAACCAGATGAACCAATACCTCCAGCCATGGATGCACTATTAAGGGTATATCAGCACATAATTAATGATGATGGTTTAGACATGGGATCTCATACTACAGTTGTGGTGCGAATTCTTATACCAAGTGAACAGGCAGTGAGCCTAATTGGGGAGCAAGGTTTGATGATAAAATCTATTGAGGAAGCTTCTAAAACTAACATTAATGTGCTTGGTAAGTTCTTTCTTCTGGTCTACCTTTAAGGTCACTTTTCCACATCCACTGCTTCCTTCATCCAAATATCACTGATTCTCATAATTTATCAGTAGACATGTGGTTCTTGGGATGATCTACACATATAGAGTTAAAATGTCAACTATCATCTTACTCGCACATATTTACTCAGTTTGCTTGCCATCTCTGTTGGGTGAAATTAAAATTCTGAAGCATACGATGTTATGGTTTTCTTGCATTTAACAAATTCTATCAAGCAAGGCTGCATGTGTCAATTGTAGGCTCAAAAGGCACTTTTGAAATGTTGTTGCTTAGTACTACTTCCGTTCCTAAATATAAGATGCTTTAGCTTTTTTCTGATTCGGATGTATCTAGACGCCTTTTAGTGTGTTGGTTCACTCATTTCGGTCCGTGTGTAGTCCAAATTACAATATCTAAAACATCTTATAATTTGGAACGGGGGGAGTAATGATTAGTGTCTTAGATGTATATGTGTGCTACTATAAAATGCTGGGCTCAGTGCCCTATTACTTTGGTCATGGAAAAAATCAGTCAAGTTGCTAGTGAAGGGAGAAGCAGAGAATTTAATCGACCTAGTGTTTACTTGTATATTTTGAACTTGGATTCGTCTACATGTAAGGATTCTGATTGAGTACAGTATGCACTTGAATTTTTCTAAATTCCTCCAATCGGTCATCCACTCATGTATTCCTTGGTTTCTGTGTAACTGATTTTATTGACTCGTGTATAGTAATACGCACTTATCACTTATCACTTATCAGCAAAAGGTTGCCCATGAATGAAACGGTAGGAAAACTGTTTCGACAATGAGTTTACTAAATAAGAGAAGGCATCATTCGTTAAAATAAGATGAATTATGTTCTACATTGCATCCATCATTTGAATAAAATTTTATTTCACTTTATGTCATCAATTTCACTTGTACTTGAATAGCAAGTTTCTATCGCCTATTTGTTATTGCCTCACGTTCTATCTTTCCACCCAACGATAAGCAGTTTAGTGTTCTTTAGCCAGTATGTCATTCCTTGCATGCTTCGACTATGCAGATAGTGACTTGCCGCCAGTTGCACTTGAAGAAGATAGGATCGTTGAAATATGGGGACAACCTGCACGAGTGTGGGAGGCTTTGGAGCTTGTTGCTTCTCATTTGAGGAAGTACCTGGTTGATCGAAGTGTTATCCCATTATTTGACCCTCATGTAAGTAGTTGCCACTGTTTTGAACATTACTCTTTTAACGGGCACGCAAAATTTAGAGAACATTTCTGCCCTTCCCAGTATTTAATTTGGGGGGACTTTTATTTCTTCAGGTGCCTTTGACTATGTTACACGTGGAAATGCCCCCATGTCACTACAATGACCAGCATGAGGGCATGTCCCCATTTCACTACCGTGGCCATCCTGAGGTCCCTCTGCAAGCAGTTACTCCAGTCTGCCATTCTGAAGATCATCAGAGTGAACCCCCATGGACTGAAACTTACTATTCGAGGTGCAAGAATCCTGTGGAAGAAGAACCTACATCTTTTGGAAGATATCGATCAGTTACACCTCCACACCATGGTATAGCTGCGTATAGACAAGAAACATCTTCACCACCCATAAGAACATATCTATCAGCTCCTATTGAATTAGGTTCGCACCACATGACTGCATATGAATTACGAGCAAGCCCAGTAATTGGTCCATCAGCTACTGTTGAAAGAATACGTTCCCTTATATCTGTGCATGGTCAGCAAGCACTTAGGAAGACATGTCAATCAGCTAAAATGGGAAAACATCCACACTTGGGAATACCATTATATGGAAGTGAATCTCATCCAGGCAGGGTATCTTCATCCGCTGCTGCTGATCTACCTCCAATTCGTGGAATGTATGAATATGAACTACAAGCATCTCCATCCATGAGGGTGTATCCACCAGTCACTGTGGAAAACCTTCTGCACTGTCGTGTGTCTGCGTGTGGGCCAGAAGCACCAGTGCGTGCGGTTGTGCCTCCATTAACTAGTAAATCACAAGCAATCACTTCACAGGTTTGTATGATTTCTATTGTCGAGTTCCTATATGCTTGCTCAGTGTTTTGTTTTTTCTTGACAACAATAATTAGTATCTATTTGCCATGGTGGATGACAATTGACAGGTTAGTGAAAAGATGCAAGTTCCAATTATCTATGCCGAAGCTGTGATTGGTCCGAATGGTGCAAGAATTGATTACATACGCCGTGCCAGCAGATCGAGCATCTTGATAAACGATTTGGAGGGGGGTGCAATGTCTATTGAAATCAATGGAAGTTCTGCAACAGATGTTCAGACTGCAGAACAGCTCATAAAGGTAACAGTGACTTCTCTAAGAAATCTACTTTTAGTTATGTTGATAAACATTATTATCTTTTAGATAGGATTTCACCTGGTTATGCTAGGGAAATACTTATGGTTGACTCCTCCATGCTTGTGTATGTAAATGGCCTATGTTTGGTGTCTACCGCCTAGTGCTCAATCCCATTGATCAATATGAATCTTCCTCCCTGACAATAGAACCCATACTAGTTTTCTTCAAATCCTGACATGGTCTGAATGCATGCCAGACAGTCCTGCTGATTACGTCTGGTAGACTATTCCTTCAACGCCATGCTTCTTTTTGGTATTTCTATCAGATGCAGTGTCGGTTTGAGATAACATCAACATGTTTCTCACCCGCTTTTGTTATCTCTACAGTATATTACTTAATTAGTTAGTTCAAGCATGGTTTCTCCCCTACTCCTTCTACATAAAAATATTACTACTTAAAGCACATAATTTTTGGTTCATGTTTGAAATTAGAACTTCGTCAGAAGAAACAGGTTATTATTCTTGAAGTTGTGACTATTGTAAAATGGTTTTGGCTTTCGTTTACTTGTTCTTTATCACTTCTTGCTCTTTCTGATCCTAGTTTCCTACTACTTTTATGTTGGGACTCCAAACAATGTTGCTTTTGCATCATATTTTTCCCTACAAACATCATTGTTGCCCTTCTGCTCTTCTGACCTCGTGTTCCTTTCCAGAACTTCATGGCTGAAGCCGCCGCTGCTTCCCCTGGTCATAGTTTTGAGTCCATCCCATCATACTTGCCTGCACCAATATCTCCTCGAGCTGATATTCTAACGACTTCATACACTGGAAGAGAAAGTGGTGTGACAGAACAGCGCCTGCAAATGATTTACTGAAATTACCAAGTTTCATTTCTGCACATATTTCGATACAGGAAATTCCGTGAGATTACATTCACCAAAAGTTTTGATACTCGTCCTGACAGGACTCCATTTTTACTTACAAGATTCGTTTGGAGAATTGAATCTAAAATTATGTGTTAACCGTGAGCTAAAGGCAGAGTTTATGCTATAGGACAAGTCACCAAAGTTTTGGTTAATTTGGAGTACCGAGTACGTGATGTACTTGCTTTGTTGTATCATGGCAATGTCGCTTCTAAATTCTTTGACAACGTGCATGGTGTCGTGTCTCCCTGGTATGCTGTTATAATTTTTTTTAGTTCTAACTGTCGCAACAGTGGAACATGGCGGGTCCACCGTCTGTGGGCCCACCAATAAGACGGACCAGGCAAGGAGTCAAGACCGGTAGGTGGGCCGCCCCACCTGCCTCACGGGTACCCACGGGTACCTGACAAGCACGGCATCGACAAATCACGACTGAACGGCCGGGTGACCTTCCGGGGTCACCTCCAACCCGGCGAATGACGCGAAGAACCCGGAGCCCAAACGCTTGGCAGGAGGCCAGGCTCGCTCTCGGGTTCTCCCTCTGTACAGCTATGAGGATAAGCTTGCCAGCTCAGGCAGGAAGCTCCTAGAAGACTTGGGCGTCAAGAAGTTGAAGGCGTCGCGCGGAGACATGGTCGGTGGGGGTGTCAGCCCCTGTCCACCTTGCTTTCCAAAAGGTGGACGACCGCACCTGACCTTTTCGGAAGAATACTTGGATGAGAGGAGGCCACGTCGCCTCCTAAAGGCCACCGGGAGGTTTTCCCGCCTAAAACCCTCTACGCTCTTCGCATGCTCCTGTGAGATCCCTTTAGCCTATAAAAGGAGGACCAAGGCATGGTAGAGGAGGAGGTCGGACTAAGCTGAGGACAAGACAAGATCGCTAGGGCGAAGAGGGTAGAGCGAGAGGTGATCTCCTCCGAGTAAGGATCTGCTCATCGTCTACCTCTAGCCCACCTTCTAGGTTCTCACCCGAGATCCGCCTTGTAAGCCACACTATGATGAACCACTCAATCCAGACATGCAGGAGTACGGCTTTTAGCCTCCGCGCGGCTTGAACCTGGGTAAACTCTCTGTGTCCTTGTGTTGCTTGCTTACACGTCGATCGGAAGGACTTGGCGAGGTACTCCCGGGGAAGGTGTCTTCCAGCCTCCTTCGCGCCCCGTGCCGAACCTAAAAAGGGGTATCCTTTACTTCTGGTGTCCGTGATCCAAGACACGACATCTGGAGCGCCAGGTAGGGGGCGCCAGCGCTGGATTCGTCTTCGTCAATCTCAAGTTCTTCGCCAAGATCTACATCAAGCTCTTCCCCAAGCATGCCGCCGAAGAAGAAAGCCGACGCTACGGCCTCCAAGCCGGTCTCGCCCTCGCACACTCATGCATCCGCGGATCGTCGCGCTGCGACGGTGAATCGGAACGCTCCTCCGCCCCCAGCGCCTGCGGAGAAGGCGATGCCGGGTGGAGCAGGTGGCAATCGCAAGAGCGGCGAATCCGAGGGCGCGACTGCCCACAGGAACTCTACCGAGCTTCCTGTGTCGCGCTCGGGGGGAGAGAAGAGCGTCACCAACGGCACCGGCAAGGAACCCACTTCTGGGGAGAAGAGCGACGGCGCCCACGCTGTCGAAGGTCCACAGGGCGCCAAGAGCAAGTCTGCTGCGCCCCAAACTTCGGATGCGCAGGCCCGCCACGACGCCCTCGTCGCCGCCAAGGCTCTGATGTAGTTTCCCCCGAGCATCAGCAATCCCAAGGTCTACCAGGAGTGGAGGTCCCGCGTGGAAGGGCTCCTCAACTTCGCCGACGACGGTTCCGGGTGTGAACCCACTCGTGCCCCACCGTCAACGGCCCTGGAGCGGGAGGAGACAAGACGTGCGAGCCACGGGGCCAACCCCGCGGCGAGTGCCAGGACGAGACGGTGATGACGGGATTGATGAGAGTGTTCTTCTCCCTCAACAACGCCAACAAGTACTCTTGATACCCTGAAAGGAAGATAATATATTAGGGATAGGTTGAGCCTCCAAGTGCAGAGTATGTAGAAGTGGTAGTTTTTCCCCAAGAAGGTGACTCGAGGGTTTAATATCGAACTCTCGGGAAATCAGTAGTGTGGGTTTTATCTTCTTGTCCTTCTCTAGATTTTCTGCAAACAAAATAGATTGCTTTGTGCACTCAACCTCACCAAGTGGTTGTCAAGCACAAGGTGTGAGAATGATATAAAGATGATAATGAATGCAAAACAGTAAATAAAAATGCAATGGTGGTGAATAAGTATGCAAGGATGATAGTAATGATGATGGATGGTATTTTGGGGGTTTTTATATGTGAATGCAAGAAGTAAAAGTGTTTTTGTATTTTCTGATTTTAAAATGGCTGAATGTAAAAGATGCTTAAAAGTGGTTGGAAAGTTGTTTCTTATGATTAAAAATGGACCGGGGTTCATGGTTTCACACATGCACTCTCTCTTTAATATAGTGTGGCAAATGAGTAGACATAGATTTAACATATGAGATTGCAAACAAGGTTAATGACATGTTACTAATTATATGGGCATCACGTCCTAACATAGATGATGTAGGGCTAGGCCCGATCTTCACGGATTTGAGGAGGAAACGGGGATGAACACGAAGAACACGGAGGGTAGTGAGGGAAATTCGTGGGCAAAACACAAGGATAACTAGCAAATCCTGCTGAGAACTCCACCCAACAACAAACCCTCAAAAAGGTAGCCTTTGGATCGAAGAATCAAAGCCAAACTTACTCTTGTTGAAACCGATTGCTCTTACCGGCCGGTCCACCGATCCAATAGAATCACCGCAGTGAAAGATTGGTTTGCACTACTAGAGACACCGCAGTGAAAGAGTAGCAACAACAAGATCTACCTCAACGAGGCACCCTAGCTACGAGGGAGGAGGAGCATAGCTCACACAAGTCTCAGATTCAGTCTAACCTCGAAATGGGGAAAGTGGAAAGCTATTTATAGTCTATTACAAAACGGGGCAGGAAAGGTGGGGAACCGGCCTGGGGGCCGGCCTAGGCCGGCCTGGAGGCCGGCTGGCTCTGGCGGGGAACCGGCCTGGGGGCCGGCCTAGGCCGTCCTGGAGGCCGGCCGGCTCAGGTGGGCGACCGGCCCGGGGGCCGGCCTAGGCCGGCCTGGAGGCCGGCTGGGAGGCCGGCGCGTGGGCCGGCGGCGTCGGGGTGTGGCCCGGCCTGGGGGCCGGCCTGGGCCGGTATGGAGGCCGGCGGCTTCTGGTGGGTGCCCGGCCTGGAGGCCGGCCTGGGCCGGTTGGGAGGCCGGCCGCCTCGGGTTGGAGCCCGGCCTTGGGGCCGGCCTAGGCCGGCTGGGAGGCCGGCCACCCTGTCTTCGCATCTTCCCTCCTCTTCTTGTCCATCTTCTTGGATCTCCTCTTGTCCATCTTCTCCATCATCTTGGACCTTCTCTTGGTCATCTCCTTGACTCCATTGTGGGCCATCATCCGGGTGGATCCTGAGTATGCACAAGGTACCGGCATGAAGTAGCAAACCATTCAAAGGAAGGTCGAGATCACACATCGAGAGGAGCGAGGTCACCTTTTCATGAAGAGCCTTGACTCTTGATCTTGTCATTGGGCCATTTGGCATGGTGTCCATGGTGTTGTCCACATGTGGGGCTACATCATCTCCCCCCCCCTTCGGAAAGAGTCGTCTTCGACTCGTCATCCTCTTGAACGCTTGCATCTCCGTGGAAAGGGGATAGGTCGGCGACGTTGAACGTGTCATGCACCAAGTACTTTGAGGTTGGTATGTCTATCTTGTATGCGTTGTCGTTGATGCGCTTGAGCACTTTGAAAGGTCCGTCACCGCGAGGAGCAAGCTTGGATTTTCTTTCATCCGGAAAACGGTCCTTGCGGAGGTGTAGCCACACAAGGTCTCCTTCTTCGAATACCATGGGCTTCTTCAACTTGTTGATCTTGGTGGCTTGGCGCTTTGTGTGCTCCTCTAGATTTGCTCGTGTTGACTCATGTAATGTCTTCATGTAGTCTGCTCTTTTGTCGACGTCCATGTCGGTGCGCTCGTGTAGAGGAAGTGGTAGGATGTCTAGGGCGGTGTTGGGGTTGAACCCATAGACAACCTCAAACGGGCTTCGCTTGGTCGCCCGGTGGGAGGCACGGTTGTAGGCGAACTCGGCGTGCGGTATGCATTCCTCCCAACCCTTGATGTTTGGCTTGATTAATGCGCGAAGGAGAGTTGATAAGCTTCGATTCACCACCTCGGTTTGGCCGTCTGTTTGTGGGTGGTAAGCGGTGGAGAAGAGTAGCTTGACTCCTAGCTTTGCCATCAATGCCTTCCAAAAGTAGCTTGTGAACTTGACATCGCGGTCCGAAACAATGGTCTTCGGCACTCCATGTAGACGAACGATTTCCCTAAAGAACAAAGTTGCAATGTGTGAAGCATCGTTGGTCTTATTGCAAGGAATAAAGTGTGCCATTTTAGAGAAGCGATCGACAACAACAAATATTGAATCTTTGCCATTCTTTGTGCGAGGTAATCCTAAGACGAAATCCATGCTAATGTCGGACCAAGGTGTGTGTGGTATTGGTAAAGGCATATAAAGACCATGAGAGTTCAACGTGGACTTAGCTTTGAGGCAAGTTGTGCAACGGCGCACCAAGCGCTCCACATCACGCGTCATCCGTGGCCAAAAGTAGTGTGTAGATAGCATGGCGAGTGTCTTGTCACGTCCAAAGTGTCCCATGAGTCCTCCACTATGTGATTCCTGTAGAAGTAACAAACGGAGCGAGGACTCGGGAATACATAGTTTGTTAGCCTTAAACAAGAAACCCTTGTGCAAGTAGAAATCATCGCAACCTTTGTCAATTGTGCACTTGGTAAAGATAGGACCAAAGAAAGAATCGGAAGCATAGAGTTCTTTAAGGTCATCAAGACCCAAAACATTGATTTCAAGTTGGGTGAGTAAGATCATCTTGCGGGAAAGAGCATCCGCAACGATATTGTCCTTGCCTTTTTTGTATTTCACCACATAGGGAAAAGACTCGATGAATTCAACCCATTTGGCATGCCTTTTGTTCAAATTGGCTTGGGTTTTCAAATATTTCAAAGATTCATGATCGGAATGGATAACAAACTCTTTGGGCCAAAGGTAGTGTTGCCACACTTCCAAAACACGTACTAAGGCATAGAGTTCCTTGTCGTATATTGGGTAGTTTAGGCGAGCACCATCAAATTTTTCGCTATAATAGGCAACGGGACGGCCACATTGCATGAGGACGCCACCGATGCCAAGGCCACTAGCGTCACACTCAAGTTCGAAAGTTTTGGAGAAATCCGGCAAAGCAAGTAAAGGAGCTTCGGTCAATCTCTTCTTGAGTTCATTGAAAGCCGATTCTTGAGCATTGCCCCAAATGAAGGGTACATTCTTTTTGGTAAGCTCATTCAAGGGGCAAGCAATTGTGCTAAAATCTTTCACAAAGCGACGGTAAAACCCAAACAAACCAAGAGCGCTACGAAGTTGAGCAAGGTTAGTTGGCGGTGGCCAATTTGTGATTGCCTCAATCTTAGAAGTGTCAACTTCAATTCCTTTTGAAGAAACTACATAACCCAAAAACACAAGCTTGTCGGTGCAAAAGGTGCATTTCTTGAGGTTGGCAAAAAGGGAAGCATTACGAAGGGCCAACAAAACTTGCTTCACATGGTCGACATGTTCATGCAAGGATTTGCTATACACAAGGATATCGTCAAAGTAGACAACCACAAACTTGCCAATGAAAGTGCGCAAGACGTGATTCATAAGACGCATAAATGTTGAAGGAGCATTGGAAAGACCAAAGGGCATGACAAGCCACTCGTAAAGACCTAGTTTTGTTTTAAATGCGGTTTTCCATTCATCTCCTTCATGCATACGGATTTGGTGATAGCCACTTTTCAAATCAATTTTGGAGAAGATAGTGGCACCACTAAGCTCATCTAGCATGTCATCAAGTCGTGGGATAGGATGTCGATACCTCACCGTGATATTGTTGATGGGACGGCAATCCATGCACATTCGGAGTGTGTCGTCTTGCTTGGGGACGAGGATGACCGGAACGGCGCACGGACTCAAGCTTTCACGAACATGTCCCTTGGCAAGGAGTTCTTGAATTTGGCGCTCGATCTCCTTTGTCTCCTCGGGGTTGGTGCGGTATGGCGCTCTATTGGGTAGCGGGGCACCGGGAATGAGGTCGATGCGATGCTCGATTCCACGGAGGGGAGGAAGTCCTTGAGGTAGCTCATCCGGAAAGACATCTTTGAATTCCTGCAAAATAGACAACATAGACGGAGGAACTTGGGTTAAGTCGTTAGTGTCTTTGCCATCTCCTTTGCATAAGAGCACGAAGTGGAACGTGGATGGGTTTGCTCTCACTTCTCGCATCTCACTTTTGGTGGCTAACAAGACTACGCCGGGACTCACTCTTTTCCCTTTCTCACTCATATTTGGCTTGTGGCTCTCACTCACGTGAATGTGGTTCGCTCTCTCACCACTCAACTCACTAGGGGATTGTTTTTCTTGCGCTCTTACAATTGTCTTGGCGTTGTCGGCGATGATTTGGCTTGGCGTCATTAGGCGGAGCACTAGGATCTTATTGTTCCATTTGAAGCTATAGTAGTTGGTGCGCCCATCATGAGTAGCGGCCTTGTCAAATTGCCAAGGACGGCCAAGAAGTAAGTGGCAAACCGACATTGGTACCACATCACAATCCACCGTGTCCTCGTAAGAGCCAATCTTGAAGGATACTTGAACCGTGTGTTGGATCCTCACGGTGCCGGAGTCACTAAGCCATTGCACATGGTAAGGATTGGGGTGCTTCTTGTACGTCAAGTTGAGTTTCTCACATAGCTCCTTGCTTGCCAAGTTGTGACAACTCCCACCATCAATGATTACCTTGATTGATTTGCCGTTGATGCCGGCCTTGGTTTGGAACAAGTTGCATCTTTGAGCGTCATCACCTTGGTTGATTGTAGTCAAGACTCGAGTGACAACTAGAGTGGGGTTGGGGTCACCATCACAATAGATGTAGTCATCGTCGTCATCCAAGCTTTGCATCGTGGCCACCTTGTTCAATGCGTGGTACTCATCTTCACTCATGGACTCATAGTCTCCATTGTCATTGACTATCATCACCTTCTTGTTGGTGCATTCAAATGACTTGTGCCCTTGACCTCCACACTTGTAGCAAGTGATATATGACTTGACGGCTTGTGGTGAGGGCGTCGTCTTCTTGGAAGTGGTAGTGGGTTGCGGTGTAGAACTTTTGGCATTGCCTTGAGCTTGGACTTGAGTCATGGGTTGTGTTGATGATGAAGCTCTAGTGGCGAAGGACTTGGCCTTGACATACTTGAGCTCTTCGGCGACTTGGCGCTCGGCCTTCATGGCTTGATGAACGAGCTCAACAAGGTTCTCATAAGGTTGGAATTCCACTATCTTCTTGATGGGGTACGTGAGGCCGTTCAAGAAACGTGCCATTGATTGTTCCTCGGACTCTACAATGTGTGCACGGGAGAGAGTGGACTCCATCTCCTTGTAGTACTCGTCGACCGTCTTGAGACCTTGCTTGAGTTCTTGTAGCTTCTTGTACAAATCGCGTGCATAATGATGTGGCACAAAGCGCTTGTGCATTTCCTTCTTCATGTCATTCCATGTATCTATTGGGTCTTCAAAGGATGCTTGGAGTTGTTCCCACCATAGCTGCGCATAGCCTTCAAACTCGAGGGATGCGAGGTCAACTCGTTTGTCTTGCGGCACCTTGTAGACTCGAAATAGTTTGGAGACCTTGGATTCCCATGCAATATAGTCTTCCGGGTCGTTGGTGCCATGGAACTTAGGAATGACAAGCTTGGGAGGATTGAAACGGTTCTTGTGATCATCCTCATCATCATCATCATCATGGTGGCGATGGCGGTCTCGGTGACGATGTCTTGGGTGGGGGCGTGGAACATAATCCTCGTCATCTTCAATGTCAACATGATTGTCGGCCAATGGCACTCGGCGGGCTCGATGTGGAGGTAGCTCATGACGATGATGTCGATTGTCCCCATGTAGGTGTAGGGGGTCCAAGTTAACATTTGGAATTGGAATTTCTTGTCGAGGACGAGCTTGATGAAGTGGAGGGTCGATGTTCGCTTGAGGACGAGGCGCTTCTTGACGATGTTGGTCTTGGTGTTGGTGATGGTCCAAGTTCGCTTGTGGAGGAGGTATGCCGTGGTGTTGACCTTGACCAATCTCACTTGGACCTTTGCTTCTTGCGTTGGAACGATGTGAAGACCTTGAGCTTGATCTCGAAGAGTGCCGGTGTTGTCTTTCGAGAAGCAACCCCTCGATACGCATGGAACGTGCGTTGTTCTCACGTTGGTCATCTTGTATTTGAGCGAAGCGCTCAGCGTTTTCACGTTGCGCGGCCTGATGGCGCTCTTCATAGCGTCGTGTGTTGTCGTCGATGTACCTCCTAAGGGCCTCCGCTTGTTTGCCGAAGTCGACGTCTTGTTCTTCCCTAGCCATGAGAAGCAAACACAAGTGATATGTGGAATATGTGGTGGCTAAAAACCGCTCTTACCTTTGGTTGATAATATTGGACAAGTGGGCTTGCCGTCCGAGACAATGGTGTTACAAGAGTAAGAGTGTTTGATTAGCAATCCAAAAGCGACCCACACACACACTTATGAGGAGCTTGGGTATGGTAAAGTGGCAAGAAATCGAAACGAAACCAACGAAAAGGCTATTGCAAAAAGTGGAGGATAACCACAAAGACCACGAAACAAAAGAGACTAACCACACAATCCGAGAAACAAAAGAGACTCACACGTGGAGACAAACGTGGATGGTGCGACTATAGGGAGGAGCAACTTGGACCTAACGAAGACTATGCTCTTGCCGCACCACCTCTCGAAGGACAACTAGCTCAAGTGTATGGAAAAGAGCACCCGATTTGCATAAGTGTGCCCATTTCTCTATTGGTTATTGGAGCTTGAGGATGACTAGGATCACGGCTCGGCTTTTTTTTTTTCTATGTCTCTTTTGCTTTTATGCTTTTGCCCGAGCCGAGTCCGCTACAACTAGATGCTCACAAGATTATGATATGGTCACTTGGTGTCACACAAGTGCAATGCTCACACTATGAAGAGCTAGCTCCTAGGAAAAAGTTTCGCGAAATGGAAGGGGATGTGTCGGAAGCTATACCTTTGATGTCGTCGAGGTAGCGATGAAGCGACACGAAGATGAAGTCGGTGAAAAATCGTGCGGCGGTAGCACCGGCCGAACGGGCGGTAAGACCGATTGCGGGCGGTAGTAACGGCCGTTCGGACGGTAGTACCGCCGGCGACGAATTGCGCGGCACGCTTGGGCTTGGAGCGGAAAAGGCCTCCGGAAAACACCAACGGAAAGTGGGGAAAAGGTCTTAAGCACGAGATCCGTGGATCAAAACCACAAATCGCTCACCAAATCGAAAGATCGAACGAAATCCATATGGGCTATTTTTTTTTGAATTTTCGAAATTGGTAAGGGAAAGAAAAATTTTGGTGGAAAATGGCTAATAAACGGTGGAAACACGATCCAAATCCGTGGAAACCCTTGCTCTTGATACCAAATGATGTAGGGCTAGGCCCGATCTTCACGGATTTGAGGAGGAAACGGGGATGAACACGAAGAACACGGAGGGTAGTGAGGGAAATTCGTGGGCAAAACACAAGGATAACTAGCAAATCCTGCTGAGAACTCCACCCAACAACAAACCCTCAAAAAGGTAGCCTTTGGATCGAAGAATCAAAGCCAAACTTACTCTTGTTGAAACCGATTGCTCTTACCGGCCGGTCCACCGATCCAATAGAATCACCGCAGTGAAAGATTAGTTTGCACTACTAGAGACACCGCAGTGAAAGAGTAGCAACAACAAGATCTACCTCAACGAGGCACCCTAGCTACGAGGGAGGAGGAGCATAGCTCACACAAGTCTCAGATTCAGTCTAACCTCGAAATGGGGAAAGTGGAAAGCTATTTATAGTCTATTACAAAACGGGGCAGGAAAGGTGGGGAACCGGCCTGGGGGCCGGCCTAGGCCGGCCTGGAGGCCGGCTGGCTCTGGCGGGGAACCGGCCTGGGGCGGCCTAGGCCGCTGGAGGCCGGCCGGCTCAGGTGGGCGACCGGCCCGGGGGCCGGCCTAGGCCGGCCTGGAGGCCGGCTGGGAGGCCGGCGCGTGGGCCGGCGGCGTCGGGGTGTGGCCCGGCCTGGGGGCCGGCCTGGGCCGGTATGGAGGCCGGCGGCTTCTGGTGGGTGCCCGGCCTGGAGGCCGGCCTGGGCCGGTTGGGAGGCCGGCCGCCTCGGGTTGGAGCCCGGCCTTGGGGCCGGCCTAGGCCGGCTGGGAGGCCGGCCTCCCAGCCGGCCACCCTGTCTTCGCATCTTCCCTCCTCTTCTTGTCCATCTTCTTGGATCTCCTCTTGTCCATCTTCTCCATCATCTTGGACCTTCTCTTGGTCATCTCCTTGACTCCATTGTGGGCCATCATCCGGGTGGATCCTGAGTATGCACAAGGTACCGGCATGAAGTAGCAAACCATTCAAAGGAAGGTCGAGATCACACATCGAGAGGAGCGAGGTCACCTTTTCATGAAGAGCCTTGACTCTTGATCTTGTCATTGGGCCATTTGGCATGGTGCCCATGGTGTTGTCCACATGTGGGGCTACATCAATAGAGGCCTTTTGATTATTAGTCTCACTTATACTCCACCAAGATGTGAACTAAATCATGCACCTTAGTAATTAAGATAACATCAGAGTATAGCTTTAAGATTAATGACATGAAGTGAAAATAAACACATGATGGATCTAGTCTTAGGTAGAGGCATGTCACTCCTCCTACCTGATGTAGCCCAACCCACGTCCATCACAAGGACAAACCATCCGACACATGCCAAGTCACCATGGGCGTCAAAGGTGAACTCCTTCCTATTCGAGATCTCATTTCCTACCCTTTGGAATGGTATGCTACTTGAGCATCCGCCCATTTGCATTGCTAGGTTTGACACGACGGATACGAAGCCGATGGGAGGTGCCGAGGAAGGCCAAGAGTTGATTTCATCCAAGGCGTACGCGTGGATGAGAAGAAGGAAGCGGCATGGACAAGCAGAGGAAGGAGGAGGCGGAGACAGGCCAGCCGGCCTCCCAGCCGGCCCAGGCCGGCCTCCAGGCCGGCCACCCATCAGACGCAGCCGGCCTCCAGGCCGGCCCAGGCCGGCCCCCAGGCCGGACCACCAACAGACGCCGCCGGCCTCCAGGCCGGCCCAGGCCGGCCCCCAGGCCGGACCACCAACAGACGCCGCCGGCCTCCAGGCCGGCCCAGGCCGGCTCCCAGGCCGGACCACCCCCAGACGCCGCCGGCCTCCAGGCCGGCCCAGGCCGGACCCCCACCGTTCCGTACTAAACTATAAATAGCTTTCCCCCCTTTCCATTTGAGGCAGAGAAGAATGAACTAGAGTTGAGCGTTGCTCCTTCCCGTGATGGGTTCCTCCGAGGAGGATGATGAATCTCTTGTTGTAGCTACTCTTTCACTTAGGTGTCTCTAGTAGTGCAAACCAATCTTTCACTGCGGTGATTCTATTGGATCGGTGGACCGGCCGGTAAGAGAAATCGGTTTCATTAAGCGTGTTGTTGACTTGGGTTTTGGGATCCGGAGGCTGCTCCGCTGGGGGTTTGTTGCCGGGTGATTCTCCCTTGTAGGCTTCGCGAGTTATCCCCACGATTTGCCCCTTTTCCCCTCGTGTTCTTCGTTTCCACCTCCGTGTTCTTCGTGTTCATCCTCTTTCCCGCCTCAAATCCGTGAAGATCGGGCAACACCCTACATCACTACCCTTCAACATGGTATTTTGGTTTATACCTAGTGAGGCAACAAAGTAAGGTAAACACCCGATGGATCATGATATTCAAGTTGTCAGCTTATCACTTCACCACCCCTGTTACTCCAACTAATGCACACGTTCCCCCACACACGCTCTCATAAACATGCTTGATCATAACAAGGATACAAGAACGGGGTACATAATATGCATCTACTTTCATAACTAAAATATAACATTGCAATCTCAACATATATTAACTCATAGAAAGATCCACCACAATGGTAATACAACGGTGACCGTAATCATGTTCAGCAGCTCATACGGTGCTAATTAGTGAAGCTCAAGAGA
Source organism: Puccinellia tenuiflora (assembly GCA_012064385.1). NCBI lineage: Eukaryota > Viridiplantae > Streptophyta > Magnoliopsida > Poales > Poaceae > Puccinellia > Puccinellia tenuiflora. The sequence continues at coordinate 36,647 of QRDG01002495.1, read as the reverse complement.
GAGAGAGATACATATGCTACTGCCACAAACCCATAGTCCAGAGGTGGACTACTCCCTCTTCATCATGGAGACGGTGGAGATGTCGATGGAGAAGGTGGAGGCCTCTCCGGCAGGGCTCCGCCGGAGTTTTCCCCCTCCAATCTGCAGCCTCCTGGTCTCTGTTTCTTGTTTCTCTCGTGTGGCGGCTCTCTCCTGGGAAAACGTCGGGGGATCTCTTATATAGGCGTTTTTAGGTCACGAGGATGCTTCAGGGCGAAGGATCGATGCAAATGGGGCCACGAGGGCTGAGTTGGATGGGCCCACGCGGCCTGGTACTGTAGCCGCGTGGGACCCTCCCATTTGGTCCTCCGGCCTCCGTTCGTTGACTTCTTTCGCTCCTAAATCTTCTCCTTCCAAAATATTGACCCCTGTAAATTTATAGCTCATTATGACGTCGTTAAGGTCCTGAAACAAATAAGGAAAGAAATAGGGGTTTTCTGCCTGCGCAGGATTAATTCCATAAAAAGGGGATATCATCATAAATTACCAAAAATCATTAAATAACAGTAATATACCCCTTATATGATGCAAATATGAATGGAATATAACTATTATAGTGCAAAGTTCATGTATGCATTTTAGATGCATCAACATCCCCAAGCTTAACTCATGCTCGTCCTCGAGTATGAAAGTGATAAAACTAACATGAACTTTGCAATATAATCACAACATGGATATAAAAGATGATTGCTACTGCTACAGAAAGTCAAATGATTCATTATTTCAAAGAAGTAGCAATATGCAAACAGTTTATAAAGTGATATCAAGTATTCAAATGAAAAGATGATCAATGATAGTTCACAAAGCGCAACATAAAAGATAGTACTATGGACATTCTTACTTTTACATACTTGTGGTCCATAGAGTGTAGAAAATCTGAATATAAAAGGTGGACACTTTTGGAAAAAATGTATAAATAAGTAGAGGTAAAGCATGTATAAGTTTCATATATCCTCCAAACTATTCTACTTAAGTTATTGAATGCAATGGTAATACTTGGTGTCAAGCTCTCATTCCCCTATCATAGCATCTTGAATGATTAAAGTTTAAATGTGAAAGCAAATATGAGTAGTGGCCTTGATAAAGTAAAGGTTAGATGTCTCATGCCCCTTGAATACAAGTGCCTACACCATGATTACTCAACTTGGGAAACAAAGCAAGTTTAAGTTATCTATCATTGTAAGTAATAACGGTATCATCAAGAGTCTCAACTGGGGTACCTCTTGTCCCATGATATGGATCAAGCCCATATCAAAACAACAAGACAAACAAACATATTGAACAATCTCAACACCCTCTTTATTTACCACTTGATATAGCTTTTTATTGTAGGGTGTATCACAGAGGGTTCAAAATAGCATGTAAGTAAATTTCCACCATGAATGATGCATGGCTTAGATTAGCGGCCCAGGTTTCTCTCTAACCATTTATACAAACTCATTTAAACTTAACTCTATTTCCACATTTATTTCGTCATGATAGGCATCCATAGACAAAAGTACATGATATCAACTAGACAAATGACGAAACATGTTGAAAGCTTTGCATGTGACAACACATATGGGCTAACTCCCAACCTTAAACATTCATCAAGCCACTATCTTCATAATATTAATCACAATGGTTCATCTTTTTGAATGCAATAAAAGTAAAGTGTGCATCAAGTTCGCGAGAGCTTTTTAACCAACTTTTACCATTACAATAAATAACATCATCATTTTCATTTAGAGGCATAGATAACACATATAACATGATAAACATACTTGGAATAGCATAAAGCTAATAGGTAGATATGGTGGACTCACTGGAAAAACTTGGGTTGAAGGTGTTGGAAACAAGTTTTTACTTGTTGAAATTTTTGGGCTTGCAAAAGGGAGAAAGATGACCATCTAGATGCATGCATGAGTGTCCATAGAACTAACTAATTCATGTCAAGCAAAGTGAAATAACATACAGCATCAAAACATGAATAAAAGATAGCTCACGATAAAGCATTTGCAAATTATTACTCATAAAGAGACTCATGAATCATGCAACTATATGTGTCATTAAAAATCAACTTAGACATCCTTTTCCCAATACAACAAAAGCATGCAAGATATTTCAACCCAAATTTCCAGTAGCATTCTCATATATAAAAGATAGTGTGGTGGTCTCACAAAATAAAGATCAAAGCAAAAAAAAAAACAAAAAGACGCTCCAAGTTTATGCGATGAAGTGCAATGATAGAAAAAACAGAAGTTAGACGTGTGCAAACCGAGAGTGTTTTGGTTCAGTGGGGATGTTCACATCCCCAAGCTTATGGTTTTCACCATCCTTGGATAATTCACGGTGCATCTCCTCCAATCCCTGTGAAAAAACTTCAAAACACAACTTCTCTCATCTCTTTTCTGTGGGGTGATATTAGTAGAGATAAATAAACAAATTTCTTTGCTGCATATAATCCATGGATTAAAATTCATATGAATTACCAGAGAATGTATAATGTTGTATGACTACTCATAAACTCAATTGGATCAACTCAATAGTTCAAACTATGCATAAAACAATATGGGACAGAATCTGTCCAGAAAAACAGCAGCAGCAAATCGTATTTTTCTTTCCTACTTAAACTTGTTGAAAAAATCTGAAAAAATTCAGTCATACAGAGTATGAAAAGTTGCAGTTACAGTAAAAATCTCAGCTCATTTGGAATTACAGAATAGGAATGAAAAATTAAACCGTGGACAGGCTCTGTGTAGGAATAAAATCTCCGAATAGGTATAGCAACTTTTTCAACCAAAATGGGTAAAACTTGGCACTTTATTAAAAATTCCAGAAACTAAACTAAGAAAATAATATCTTGTTACAGCAAGGGGACACAAAGAAAATCCAAATAAAAACAACCGGGTTGCCTCCCGTAAAGCGCTTTCTTTATAGCCATATAGGCTTACTTACTTGTTGTTTTACCGAAGATGAAGCTCATGAGGGAGCTTAAAAGTTGTGCCCTTCATCCTTGGGAAGTGTTCCATGCATTTCTTGTGTGGAAACTGAAACTTCACATTCCCTTCCTTTGAATCAATGATAGCCCCTGTGGTACGAAGAAAAGGTCTTCCCAAAATAATAGGACTAGAGGTTTTATTCTCCATATCCATGATTAGAAAATCCACAGGTACAAAAGTCATATGTAACTCTACCAAGACATCACTTACTTTTCCTAAAGCATGTTTAATGGTATTATCAGCAAGTGCAAGTCCAATAGAGCATTTTTCAAGATTCTTTAATTCAAGTGATTCATATAATTCTTTAGATAAAACTGAGACACTAGATCCTAGATCAAGTATGGCATGGTGTGTCTCTTTTCCAATAGTTACTAGCACCTTGGGGATCCATACATCCCCAAGCTTAGGTGGTATCATAGCTTCTTGATTGTATCTAGCAATTTTTGCTTTCAAGACATGATTAGCAATATAGGAACCAAAACCAGATTTGTTAACATCAATAGAAGGATCACTTGCAAATTTTTGTAAGGTAGATATTAATTCATGCAAGCTACTATTCTTTAAATCAAGCAAGGGATCATTAACTTCACTAAGCATCTTAACTTCTTCAACTTTTCTTTCATCATATTTAGTTTCATTATAAAAAGAGTGTAGTATGGTCATTAACTCCATGTGATGGGCAAGTTCTGAGCATAAGTTTTATCCCATCCCAAGCCATAGCAACATGTTCATTTTCATTTTGCCTAAAAGATAGAATATTGTTTCTATTTTGCAAAATTTTAACAGGAGGATAATATTTCTTAATGAAAGCTTCTCTCAAATCATTCCAAGTTTTAATGCTATCAGTAGGTAAAGAATGCAGCCACTCCTTAGCTTTTCCTCTAAGTGAGAAAGGAAATAATTTCAGTTTTAGAATATCACTTTCAACATTCTTAAATTTTGCATGTCACAGATTTCAACAAAATCATGAAGATGCATAGAGGCATCCTCCACAGCACTACCTCCAAATTGCTCCCTAGTTATCAAGTTCAACAAACTAGGACTTACTTCATAGCTATCAGCTTGTATCTCAGGTGTGGTAATAGGTTTAGCAATAAATTGATCATTTGGAGTGTTTGTGTAGTCACACAACTTAGTCCTATCACCCATTTTAGCAGATTTTTATGTGTTTTTGAATTTTTAATGCAAAACTGAAAATAAAATGACACTAAAACAATGCAAACCGAATTAACTAATGCAAAACAAAATGCAAAACTGAAAATAAAATATGCAAACCGAAATCTAAATATGATATGCAAGACAAAAACAAAACAAAATAATTTGCTTGAAGGTAAAGATGGACAAGATGATGCTCACGTAGGTGTAACCTCCCCAAGCTTAGGTGTTAGCACAAGTTATATCCTTGGACAAACCCTTCCAGCTATGATTCCCTGGCAACGGCGCCAGAAAAACACGTGATGACGGGATTGATGAGAGTGTTCTTCTCCCTCAACAACGCCAACAAGTACTCTTGATACCCTGAAAGGAAGATAATATATTAGGGATAGGTTGAGCCTCCAAGTGCAGAGTATGTAGAAGTGGTAGTTTTTCCCCAAGAAGGTGACTCGAGGGTTTTCGAACTCTCGGGGAATCAGTAGTGTGGGTTTTATCTTCTTGTCCTTCTCTAGATTTCCTGCAAACAAAATAGATTGCTTTGTGCCCTCAACCTCACTAAGTGGTTGTCAAGCACAAGGTGTGAGAATGATATAAAGATGATAATGAATGCAAAACAGTAAATAAAAATGCAATGGTGGTGAATAAGTATGCAAGGATGATAGTAATGATGATGGATGGTATTTTTGGGGTTTTTATATGTGAATGCAAGAAGTAAAAGTGTTTTTGTATTTTCTGATTTTAAAATGGCTGAATGTAAAAGATGCTTAAAAGTGGTTGGAAAGTTGTTTCTTATGATTAAAAATGGACTGGGGTTCATGGTTTCACACATGCACTCTCTCTTTAATATAGTGTGGCAAATGAGTAGACATAGATTTAACATATGAGATTGCAAACAAGGTTAATGACATGTTACTAATTATATGGGCATCACGTCCTAACATAGAGACCTTTTCATTATTAGTCTCACTTATACTCCACCAAGATGTGAACTAAATCATGCACCTTAGTAATTAAGATAACATTAGAGTATAGCTTTAAGATTAATGACATGAAGTGAAAATAAACACATGATGGATCTAGTCTTAGGTAGAGGCATGTCACTCCTCCTACCCTTCAACATGGTATTTTGGTTTATCCCTAGTGAGGCAACAAAGTAAGGTAAACACCCAATGGATCATGATATTCAAGTTGTCAGCTTATCACTTCACCACCCCCGTTACTCCAACTAATGCACACGTTCCCCCACACACGCTCTCATAAACATGCTTGATCATAACAAGGATACAAGAACGGGGTACATAATATGCATCTACTTTCATAACTGAAATATAACATTGCAATCTCAACATATATTAACTCATAGAAAGATCCACCACAATGGTAATACAACGGTTACCGTAATCATGTTCAGCAGCTCATACCGTGCTAATTAGTGAAGCTCAAGAGAGAGAGATACATATGCTACTGCCACAAACCCATAGTCCAGAGGTGGACTACTCCCTCTTCATCATGGAGACGGTGGAGATGTCGATGGAGAAGGTGGAGGCCTCTCCGGTAGGGCTCCGCCGGAGTTTTCCCCCTCCAATCTGCAGCCTCCTGGTCTCTGTTTCTTGTTTCTCTCGTGTGGTGGATCTCTCCTGGGAAAACATCGGGGGACCTCTTATATAGGCATTTTTAGGTCACGAGGATGCTTCAAGGCGAAGGATCGATGCAAATGGGGCCACGAGGGCTGAGTTGGATGGGCCCACGTGGCCTAGTACTGTAGCCACGTGGGACCCTCCCATTTGGTCCTCCGGCCTCCGTTCGTTGACTTCTTTCGCTCCTAAATCTTCTCCTTCTAAAATATTGACCCCCGTAAATCCTGAAACAAATAAGGAAAGAAATAGGGGTTTTCTGCCTGCGCAGGATTAATTCCATAAAAAGGGGATATCATCATAAATTACCAAAAATCATTAAATAACAGTAATATACCCCTTATATGATGCAAATATGAATGGAATATAACTATTATAGTGCAAAGTTCATGTATGCATTTTAGATGCATCAGACGGTCCTCCCGCGCATAGGTCCCCCGGTGGCTGATCGGTTGAACCGCGGCCGCGGCAAGACCATCTCCGTCGGGTCATCCACCACTCGCAACCGAGATCTGCGCAACGACCTGATAAGGGGTGGCCCGATCTTCTCTTGTGAGCAACTCGAATTTGAAGGTGGATATTTGGTGGATGATTTGGTAACTTGATAACTAGTGCTACACTGAGATCTCACCGTGGATAATCCCTGCTGCCAATGCAACAACAATCAATCCCTTAGCTATTCTCAACTACACACTCTTGCACATGCAATCAAAGATCACAAGTGGTCCTGTATCCCCTTATTCCCAATGGAACAACAAGATAGCACGTAAGATTTGCAAAGGTAATACTTCAAGATGAAAGCTTGAGCTTACAATCTGGAGGCTAGGGTTTTTGGTTAAACTTGTTCTAACTCTTCCACACGCAGGTGGCGGCTACTTAAGGGAGAGGGGGTGCGGCCACAAGTCCCTTGCGCAAGCACTCCTTCTCCAACTTGGACTGGACTCTAATTCGACTTAAGGGAAGATACAAACCGACCCATGATGGGTTCGGCCTAGATGAAACGCAGGCCCATATGTATATATAAGATACGAAGTCTTCACACTTGTAATATTATGGTCTTCATGTGTCTCCATGATTTCATGTGCCTTCATTATGGCAAGCGTCTCCATGATCATATGTGTCATCACATGCCTTCATGTCTTGATGTTCCCCTCCATTAGCACTTGTGTTATCAACAAACCTAATCACACATAAATGCATAGACTTAGGTAGTATAAAATTCTCATCAATTAAATTATCACAATCAGCTAGGAGAGAATTCACCTGTTGTTCTATCAACTTGGTTCTTGACCTTGTCATTGGACCAAGTCTCACTTCTTTAGAATTATCTTGGACAGCAACATCTTCAATTGGAGAAGTAGTAGACACACTAGGGATGTCCTCATCACGACCTCAACAACCGCCTGTACGAGGACATGCGCACCCGCATCAAGCGCCGCCGGGAACGTCATCGCCGGGAGGATCGGGACGACGACATCGCCGAAGGCTGCCTCGCCCTCTCTCCCGAGTTCCGCCAAGCCATATTGTTGTGGGTATCTTACTCACGTATCTGTTAGTTTTCTGTGATCTTCACATATATCTTGCTGTTATGAGCTGTTTTCGTGTGGCCTCTTTGTGTCGTGCCGTGACTTCGTTGGTGTTCTAGGCTCGCGTCTCTAGTACGGTCTAGCCTAGGACCAGCACAGTACCATCTTTGAGCGTTGCTTCAACCTGCATTCCTGATTTGATTATTGCTAATCCTTGCTACCATAAAGCCTCCTACAGCTCCACAGATTTCTACTACGTGTGTTGTGACTCTCACCTGGCAATTGCTTCATCTACTCTTCGGTGACGTTGACACTGCTAGCTGCCAGTCACCACCTACTGCTTGGTAAGAACTTGTAAGAGCTTTGCTTTTGGTTTGACGGATTACGCATTCTTTTCTAGCACCACCTAGTAGTTCATAGGAACATATTATTGTGATTTGTTTCCTGTCGTCTACTAACCATGTCAGGATCGGATGACGAATGGGAGAACCTGACGAACAAAGAGTTACACACTAAATTCGCCAAGATGGTGATGGATAACACACAGGACATCGACAAACGACTTGGCGAGGCACTTGAAAAGATAACCGGCCTCGAGCAATCTTTTGATACCAAGCTCGATGCCAAATTCAACGAGTTGCTCGCCCGTCTTCCACCACCGCCGGCTGCTGCTCCTCGTCGCCCCGGGTATGCTGGGCACGCTCAACGTGTACCCCGCGAGCAAGGCCAAAATTCTGGAGTAGCTGCGGCTGTCGTTGTGGATGAGCCCTTTGATTACTACGAGGGTGGGGACGAGTATGAAGGAGTAGAAGTGCAGCAACAAGCCCCTGGATGGCCGCGCGCCCATATTCGTAATGCTGCACCACGCCCTCAGGTATTGCATGACGATGACCATGTTGCTAAATTGAAGTTAATGATTTCACCTTTTGAGGGTAGATATGATCCTGATGCTTATCTCACATGGGAATTAGAAACTGAACAACGTTTTTCATGTTTACATTACCCTGAAGATAGACGTGTTAGAGCTGCTGTTTGTGAATTTACGGGGTTTGCTTCTATTTGGTGGTCTGAATATTGTAGAGTCAATCCTAATGTCATCCCCACCACTTGGACCTTCTTAAAAACTGCTATGCGTACTCGTTGGGTGCCTCCATATTATCAACGTGACTTGCTTCAAAAACTGCAGCAACTAAAACAAGGCAGAAATTCAGTAGAGGAATATTATCAACAATTGCAAACTGGGTTACTTAGATGTGGTGTTGTGGAAGATACTGAACCTATGCTTGCACGTTTTATTGGTGGGTTAAATAAAAAAATTCAAACCATTTTGGAGTATAAGGAGTATCATACCATTACCCGTTTGTTCCATCTTGCTTGTATTGCCGAACATGAAGTGCAGGATAGGCAAGCTTCGCGGACTAATTTCCCTGCAGGACGGACTACATCATGGACTGGTCGTGCACGTTCTACGCGCACCCCGTTTCCTCCTTCTACTTCTCCTGCCACACCCAGCAAAGAGACGTCAAGCAAGGCAGCACCACCACCCTCCTTTAAGGCTACTCCTGCTGGTTCCACACCGAGTTCATCTTCCATGGCTTCCACGGGCAACACTAGCAAAATTCAATGTCGCAGATGTGATGGTTGGGGTCATTACGCACGTGACTGCACAAACAAGCGCGTGATGATTGCTCGTGAATATGGAAGATATGATTCCGCTAGTGATTTTGATGAGGAGACTTTGGCTCTTATTGCACATGAGGAACAAGGCGCTAATGACTGTGAACAAGATGTACAATGCATGGCTGCTGATGATGCGGATAGGTATGCTTCATGAATTGTTCAACGAGTTTTGAGTGTGCAGGTAATAAAGGCCGAACAAGACCAACGCCATAATCTTTTCCACACAAAGGGAGTTGTGAAAGAACGATCTATATGCATAATTATTGATGGAGGGAGCTGCAACAATTTGGCGAGTGTCGAGATGGTGGAGAAGCTCGCGCTCACAACAAGACCACATCCTCGTCCTTACTACATCCAATGGTTCAACAATAGCGGCAAGGTTAAGATCACTCGTACTGTTCGTGTGCATTTTAGTATTGCTGCATATGCTGATTTTGTTGATTATGATGTTGTCCCTATGCAAGCATGTTCTCTTTTATTGGGTAGGCCATGGAAATTTGATAAAAAATCTATACACCATGGTAGCACAAACCAGTACACTCTTGTTCATAATGATAAGAAAATTGCTTTGCTACCCATGTCTCCTGAACAAATTTTGAAAGATGATATTGCTAGAGCTAGTAAAGCGAAAAAACTGGAGCAACAAAACAGTGAAAATCAAATTGTAGCTAAAGAATTTGTGCAGCAAGATAAGACTAATAATGTATCACCCAATAATGTTGCCACTGAAATTAAATTGACAATCCATGTTTGCTAGCTAGCAAGTCTGATCTTACTAATTTGGATGTTAATGAATCTGTTTGCTATGCCATTGTTTGCAAAGAGGTATTGTTTTCTTTTGAGGATATGCCTCCCTCTTTGCCCCTGCTGTTGCTAACATTTTACAGGAGTTTACGGACGTTTTCCCAAGTGTTGTACCACCGGGATTACCACCTATTCGAGGCATAGAACACCAAATTGATTTAATTCCCGGTGCATCATTACCAAACCGTGCTCCTTACCGTACCAATCCTGAGGAGACTAAAGAGATTCAGCGACAAGTTCAAGAACTACTCGATAAAGGTCATATTCGTGAGTCCCTTAGTCCATGTGCTGTCCCAATTATTTTAGTACCTAAGAAAGATGGTTCTTCCCGCATGTGTACTGATTGTAGGGCTATTAATAATATAACAATTCGTTATAGACACCCTATACCACGTTTGGATGATATGCTTGATGAGTTGAGTGGTTCTACCATGTTTTCTAAAGTTGATTTGCGTAGTGGTTACCACCAGATTCGAATGAAGTTAGGAGATGAATGGAAAACAACTTTTTAAACTAAGTTCGATTTATATGAGTGGTTAGTCATGCCTTTCGGTTTAACTAATGCTCCTAGTACTTTCATGAGATTAATGAACGAAGTTTTACGTGCTTTCATTGGACGTTTTGTGGTGGTTTACTTTGATGATATACTCATATACAGCAAATCTTTGGAGGACCATTTGAATCATTTGCGTGCTGTTTTTGATGCTTTGCGTGCTGCACGTTTATTTGGTAATCTTGAGAAGTGCACCTTTTGCACCGATCGAGTTTCGTCTCTTGGATATGTTGTTACAGCGGAGGGCATTGAAGTGGATCCCGCCAAGATTGAGGCGATTTCGAGTTGGCCGACTCCGCTAACGGTCACCCAAGTGAGGAGTTTCCTTGGCCTCGCTGGGTTCTACCGGCGTTTTGTCAAAGATTTTCGGTCTATTGCAGCGCCGCTGAACGAGCTTACAAAGAAGGACGTGCCCTTTGTTTGGGGTGATGCACAACAGGATGCGTTCATGATGTTGAAAGATAAGTTAACCCATGCGCCCCAACTCCAACTTCCTAATTTTGATAAGACTTTTGCGCTTGAATGTGATGCTAGTGGAATTGGGTTGGGAGGTGTGTTGTTACAAGAGGGAAAACTTGTTGCATACTTTAGTGAAAAATTGAGTGGGCCTAGTCTGAACTATTCTACTTATGATAAGGAATTATATGCTCTTGTTCGGACTTTAGAAACTTGGCAATATTATTTATGGCCCAAAGAATTTGTTATACATTCTGATCATGAATCTTTGAAACATATTCGTAGTCAAGCTAAACTGAACCGTCGACATGCTAAGTGGGTTGAATTTATTGAGTCTTTTCCTTATGTTATCAAACACAAGAAGGGTAAAGATAATGTTATTGCTGATGCTTAGTCTCGACGTTACACTATGCTCTCACAACTTGACTTCAAAATTTTTGGGTTAGAGACCATCAAAGATTTGTATATGCATGATGCTGATTTTAAAGAAGTGGTGCAGAATTGTAAGGATGGTAGAACATGGAACAAATTCGTCCTTAGTGATGGATTTGTGTTTCGTGCTAACAAGCTATGCATTCCAGGTAGCTCCGTTCGTCTTTTGTTGTTACAGGAGGCGCATGGAGGAGGACTAATAGGACACTTTGGTGTAAAGAAGACTGAGGACGTACTAGCCGTGCATTTCTTTTGGCCAAAGATGAGACGGGATGTTGAGAGTTTTGTTGCTCGCTGCACTACTTGCCAAAAAGCTAAGTCACGACTTAATCCTCATGGTTTATATATGCCTTTACCTGTAACCTAGCGTTCCGTGGGAGGATATATCCGTGGACTTTGATTTGGGTTTACCTAGAACAAAGAAGGGGAGGGATAGCATATTTGTTGTTGTGGACAGATTTTCTAAGATGGCACACTTTATACCATGTCATAAAACCGATGATGCTGCTAATATTGCTGATTTGTTCTTTCGTGAAATCATTCGTTTGCATGGTGTGCCAAATACAATTATTTCAGATCGTGATAGTAAATTTCTTGGCCACTTTTGGAGATGTTTATGGGCTAAGTTGGGGACTAAACTGCTTTTTAGTAGTACATGTCACCCTCAAACTGATGGACAAACTGAAGTTGTTAATAGAACTTTGTCTACTATGCTTAGAGCGGTTTTAAAACAGAATTTGAAATTGTGGGAAGAATGGCCTCATGTTGAATTTGCTTATAATCGTTCGCTGCATTCTACCACTAAAATGTGCCCTTTTGAGATTGTGTATGGTTTTATACCTCGTGCACCCATTGATTTATTGCCTCTTCCATCTACTGTGCAAAATAATCTTGATGCTACACAACATGCTGAATTGATACTAAAATTACATGAGACAACTAAAGAAAACATTGCACGCATGAATGCTAAGTATAAATCGTATGGAGATAGAGGAAGAAAGTATATTGTGTTTGATGTTGGGGATCTTGTTTGGTTGCATTTGCGCAAAGATCGCTTTCCTGATTTGCGCAAGTCCAAGTTAATGCCACGAGCTGCTGGTCCTTTTAAGGTGTTAGAGCGTATAAATGATAATGCATATAAACTTGAGTTGCCTGCAGACTATGGGGTTAGTCCCACATTTAACATTGCAGATTTTAAGCCCTACTTCGGTGAAGAAGATGAGGTTGTGTCGGGGACGACTTCAATTCAAGAAGGGGAGGATGATGAGGACATCCCAACTATAGTTACAACCACTAGTCCTACCACTGCACAAATACAAGGACCTATTACTCGAGCTCGTGCACGTCAACTAAATTATCAGGTACTTTCGTTTCTTGGAACTATTCCAAATTTACATGAGAATATGCTACTGCCTAAAACCGATGTGTTTGTTACACTTAGGAATAATGGACCTAGCGAGGAGTTGATGGACAAGTATTGGGAGCATGATCGTCCATGGAGATGGCAGCAAGCATACAAGGGTTGAAGATGACGCCACACATGGAGATTCGAGGGTTGTGAAGCCACTATAAGGGAACATGAAGTCATGGACGAAATATTCAAAGATCACACTTCATATTTTCGTCCATAGCATTATATGGTGCTGCCTCACCTCTATTTTTGGGCTAGGCCCATGTATTTTTCGAGATACCTTTTCATAGGCTGTTTTTAGAGTCCGTATTGATGGGGAAACCGACTTAGGAAGGAATTCGGCCCGCTTTTCCAAGGCTGCATGAATTTCCCCTAAGTTTCCCTATAAATACCCCCCAAGGTCGTCACTTTAGGGTTTGGGTTTTGTTTAGTCAAAAGTTAGCTAGCCGTCGCTGCAACTTCGCCGTACTTTGTTTATGCTAGATCGGCCAGACAAAGACCGCTCTTCGGAACCCTACTTTCATCTATAATCATTCATATTCGCAATATTCAGATTACCAATTCATTGTTCTTGCTTGTTCTTCGATTGCCTGCAGGAATAGACCTTAGTTGGTTTGGTCGATCGTGCTTCGGCGCTGTCATAAACCTTCTCGGAGTTGGTGTAGCGATTGCTAAGGCGCAACGTCCTCGCACGTTTGTAGTCGGATCGTCAACGTCGACGCCACCCAAATCGATATTTATCATCTCATCGAAAGATCGGACACCTCTACCTCTATCGAGGTATGAAAAACAGATGCAATCTACCCTAGTAAAACTATAAATCTCACCAATCAACCTGAGTCTGATACCACTTGATAGGGCAAAGGTAGTCCGATCTTTCGATGAGATATGATACGTCGATTCTTGGTGGAGTTCGACCTTGGCCATCCGACTTCTACGCACAAGTATAGATAAGGAGTGGCCCGATCTTCTCAATGAGCGATGGTAGATAGATGATGATGTAGGTAACTTGCGAGATTCCGATGAACTCTCCGGCTGCTCCCCTGTTGCCAATGCAACAGCTCTTCAACCCAATGGATATTCGCGACGCCTCACACCGATGCAACGTAGCCGCCGACCACGAAGCGGTTTCTGCAATCTACTAATTCCCAGTGGAACAACAGATCACACTCAAACTTGGTTAGCAATAACCTCCAGATCGAAACAAAGTGGAGGGGTGAATTCCCGATCGAAGCAAAGAGGAATTCTAGTATAGATGAATGCTTAGCAATCCAATCTAGGGT
>QRDG01002495.1:0-22605 GCA_012064385.1 Puccinellia tenuiflora | reverse complement strand
AGATCTCGCAATCTTGGTGATGGGGGGATACTTCCCGGGTAGGCCCATGGAGCCGGAAAGTGGACCCGCCAAGACCAAGGCCAGTCTTGAACTTGCTGTTCCGTCCAACATAATTGTGTTTCTAATCACGTCTGGTTGTTGGTAGCTGCACATATATTTCCTATTGCTTTGCTCCTCCGAATTGCTCAGCATACTCTCTGTGTTCACCGCGTTTGGTGCAGTTTAGCATTCGACATACAATATAGCTCCTCTTCATCTGTGCAGCTACGTCAGATCCGCTGTATCTTAGGCTCGCGTCTCTAGTATGGTTTAGCCTAGAACCAGCACTTGACAACTTTGAACGAGTTTTCAGCTTTACATTGATTAACGTGGTTGTAGTCATATATTTTAAGCCTACCTACAACTCCACATATTTTCTACACCGTGCAAGATACGCTCGCCTGGCAATCGCTTTATTCAATCTTCAGAGTTTTTTGACATCGCTCGTTGCCGGTCACCACCTGCTGCATGGTAATAATTTGTAAGACTTTGATATTTGCAACTTTGTGAGCGACTTGCCACCACATCCCAGTAGTTGATAGGAACATATACTTGTGATTTGTTTCTTGTCTTCTACTAATCATGGCAGATTCCGGAGTTCGAAATTCTTGGGCTATGTCTATTGTTGGAGATGTGCCACTAGCTTGCACACTACAACGACCACCGCGAGCGGTAAAGAATGTGCATGATCAGGTTACTATTTCTTTGCCGGTATTTGCAGGTCGATATAATCCTAGTGCTTATCTTGATTGGGAATTTGATGTTGAACAAATGTTTGCAAGCCATGATTTTCCTGAACATAAGCGAGTAAAGGCTGCTACTAGAAAATTTGTTGATTTTGCTTCTATTTGGTGGAGTGAACATTGTCGTACAAATGTTGAAAATGTGCCAATAACATGGAGTGATTTGAAAATATTTATGCGTGGTAGATTTGTCCCTAAATATCATCTTAATCTCTTGCTTAAAAAATTGCAATGTTTAAAACAAGGTCGTAACACCGTGGAAGAGTATTATAATGATTTGCAAATTACCTTGTTTCATTGTGGCTTAGAAGAAAATGAAGATGTTATTATGGACAGATTTTGGGATGGGTTAAACTGTGATATTCGGGAACTATTAATGCATGAAAATTGTTCTCCTATGGATCGCTTGTTTTGTCTTGCTTGTAAAGCTGAACAGAAAATAAGGAGACGTGTTGCTGCTACGGCAAACTAGCGCAAGTTGCATATTCCACGAGTTGAGTCGTTTGTTCCTGCCACCGCCACCATTGCACCTATTGTGAGAACCACATCCACTGATTTGAGCACTACCTCACCTCCAACATGTGAACCGCCGCCGTCGACAGTACCTACACAATCTGAGTCATACATATACGGTAATAATAAAGGTACCAATGATATTTCTCGGCATGAGATTGATTTATCCTGTAGTTCTTTAGATAATTCTTGTGTTGAATTTCCCGCTGATTTGGTCACACAACCTGTTTTAGAGGACATTGCTACTTATTTAAATTTACCATGTACGCAAACAAGTGAAATACATGATGTTTCGAGTGCACCTATTGCTGAATTTAATTCTTCTATTGATATGTGTGCGTCTATTGAAATAATTGCTGATGAGAATGAACCGTGTGACTTGTCTACTAAATCTGGTTTGGATCACATAAAATTGTTAAGACATGATGAGCTTTTCGCTAAAGTTGCTTATGATACATCATTCTGGTCTATTATCATGGATCCACCTATGTCTTTGTCACATGCTAGAGATAAAATTGTTGAAATCACATGGTTAAAGAGTGTTTACACCCTGAATTTTACTTTTAACTTGATTGGAAATTATGCCGTAGACAATGAATTTCTGGTGCATAGAATTTGCATAACATGTGAAGAACTTGCTGTTCTGGAAAAGACTATTTTGGTGCAAAGGCTTGATCATTTTGATATGACCTCCAATGTTGGTGTTGATTTTATGTCACATAGCTTGAAACATGATTACTTATCTAAGCAAGTTGTGGCTTCAAGTTCTGATACTTTGAAATTTTACTCACCGCCGTTGGGATGGTTTAATGATGAGCTTTGCATGTTTGATTATATGAATAAGAGCTTCGCTTATACCTGCAAACCGAGTTGCAATAGTTTTATGTGGTCTATTTTTTGTGATAATTCATCGCACCACTGTATAAATGTGTCATATGTACAACAACAGAGGGAAATAAAAACGGATGACATATACATATATCATGCGTACACCTTGTCTCTTTTATCATCCATGTTTCAGAAGAAACAGCGCCGAGGACGGCTTAATTTTCAAGAAAGGGAGGATGACGAGAACATGATTAGCCCGGATACGACCGAGTCTATTTTAAATAGACATATTTTCCAGGTGAATTCTAGTAGCAATTATAAAATATCTTATTCTCATATTATGAACGAAATTACCACATTTGTATTTTTGATCTGCAGAATTAGAAGGGACAAGCCGCGAGTTAAGATGCAAGACAGGGACCTACGTATACGCGATGATTATATATGTACTCCCTCCGTTCCTAAATATAAGATGTTTAAACATTTTTTTTTCCGAATCTTGCACTAAAACATGTCTAGATACGGACGGAAAGAAGAGATGCTTAAACATATATTTAGGAACGGAGGAAGTATTAGCTTTGGAGATGTACGTGAGCAACAGAGCAAGTACAAGGAACAGGGCCACCAGGACGTCACCGTGAGTGCAACCATGCATGTGGGCGGGTCCCATAGCCATGCATATGGATCGATCCAGGGGCGGAGCTGTATAGGCTCTCCCTGATGCACATGCATCAGGGTCGAAAAAAAAATTTAGTAGTACTTAGCATCTATTTTTGGCCTGTGCATCAGGTTGGGCCACGATTAGTGCATCAGGGAGGCCCATGAAGAAGCATGTCGCAAGAAATCACCGGCCCAAGAAGGCAAGAAGCGTCTCCCCTGTACGTGGTGCATCGGGGTCAGCTCCAGCTCCGCCCCTGGATCGATCCATCTAGTGATCCATGCATGCGTGCTAGCTGCTGTACACACAGGCGGAAGGCCTTGGGCCAGCTGTTGTTTGCCGAAGATTACAACTCAGCCCAACTACTCGTCTCCTACGTGAAGTGTTTCCGGCCGGCCGGTCGGCCGCCAATAAATAGATCCCTCCCGGCTAGGATTTGAACTTGGATTTTGTTTAGCTTATGACTTAGCCATTGCTATTCTTCGCCATAGACAACAGTGTCGGTTCAGATATTTTGTACTACGCACTTGCAGAATTCCATCTATGAAGCGTTCATCTTTAATCCGCAATATCTTGATTGTATATATATAATTCTTGCTAGTTCTTCGATTGCTTGCAGGAATTGATCTTCGGATCAGGTTGATCTAGCCCCGGCGAGATCAATAGTGTAACAGCCCAAATTTGGTATCCTAAAATTTGAGCCAAATTTTCACTTTTTGCTTTGCATTGCATCATGGCATACATAATTAAATTGCTAATTTAAAATAAAGCAAGTTTGGAAAACATTAAAAGGGAACAGACACCTTCCCAAATTGCTAAACCAAATGTGATGAGGATATAAGAGGGGTACATGATGATTCTACATTCTTCAATTGGAAGGAAATATTGAGCTTCACTGATAATCATTATAAGGTGAATTCTTTCCTAGTAATAAATATTGTTTGTGTTTATAAGAATGTTATACTACCTAAGCCTATGCATTATGTATTAGCAGGGTTATTGATAACACAAACATGGATGGAGGACATGGATGATCATATGGGAAACAAGAGGAAATGCATGGACGACAATTATCAGAACATCTACTACTATTGCTTGAGGGAGGAGAGGGAGGAAGGAGCACAAGATGGGAGGCATGAAGAGGGCATGCAACACAATGTTGATGCATCCAAGTTGGAGTCCTACACGCATAAGGAGAGGGACCTGCGAGTCCATATGGCTGGACCCATGTTGGGTTCGGTTTGTAATGTTTTGGTTGCACCCAACCGAGTAGGAATAGGTTAGGGGGCGCATTGGATGCCTTGGCCGTACCCCCCTCCCCCTTAAATACCTAGGAGCCATGAATTATTAGGGCAGATCAAGTTTAAACCAAAAACCCTAGCCTCCAGATTGTAAGCTCAAGCTTTCATCTTGAAGTATTACCTTTGCAAATCTTACGTGTTATCTTGTTGTTCCATTGGGAACAAGGGGATACAGGACCACTTGTGATCTATGATTGCATGTGCAAGAGTGTGTAGTTGAGAATAGCTAAAGGGATTGATTGTTGTTGCATTGGCAGCAGGGATTAACCACGGTGAGATCTCAGTGTAGCACTAGTTATCAAGTTACCAAATCATCCACCAAATATCCACCTTCAAATTCGAGTTGCTCACAAGAGAAGATCGGGCCACCCCTTAACATCTTGGTATCAGATTCTCGGGTTTACTCGGTGAGCGTTTTCTTTTCCCTAGATTTGAGTGTTTTTTTTACCTATCCAGAAAAAGGCCCACAAAAATAGTGAGATTTCGAGTTTGCCATAGCCTTAGATCAACACCAAATTGCTTCTTCTTGTTGCTGTTTCTTGTTGATTTTGTGTCCCCGTTTTTCTTTTTGTGTCTTGCATCTATCTAGGTTTAGGGTTCTTCGAGTTGTTCTTCTTTCTATTCGAGTCATCAGCAGAAAATCGCATCACAAAAAATTCCTATCCGAGTGTGTTTTAGGTTTCGAGTTAGGGTTAGGTTTTTAATTCCGAGTTGTTCTTTTCTTGTTCGAGTCCATAACTCAAAAATCCCAAAAAGAGTAGTGTTCCGAGTTGTTTTCCTATCCGAGTTGAGATCAGGTTGCTGCCACGGCACAACAATTGCCGCGTTTTCCTGCCGCGCGCCTTAATCCTACTTCTACTCGGAATCGGCTTCCTGCCACGGCACCAAAACGCGTGAAAACGCTGCCGCGTCGTGTCCTAGTTCTACTCGGATCCGATCCTTGCCGCGGCACAAAAAGGAGTTGTTTTCGCTGCCGCGCTCATCACTTCCTCGCTTGCTCGCGCGCGCTCCCTGCCCCGGCACAAGAAACGCGTCGTTTTCCTGCCGCGAGTCTTTAGCGTGTTCTTGTGTCTTTTCATTGCCACTTTCACAGGGTTTCCAATCCGTTCCTTTGAGAACCATAGACACAGCCTATCTACACATATAATTAGGAGCTTACCCATAAGACTAGCTCTTTTATTTGCTCACAGGCTGCTCAATAGATTGGTTGCCGGTTTTGTGCTTTGTGAAAAAAATTTGCTCCGCGGTGCGACATATTGTGGCCGAGAGAGAAGTGCTACAGTGAAAAATCAATTTTAGCTACAGTGCCCGTGAGGAATTTTGCTATATCCAAAAGAGAGTTAAAAAAAAAGAGAAAAGAGAAAAATCAAAAGAGGTCGAACGCTTCATACAAGTTGGAGAGTGGAGCTATATTTTTATCATCTTGACACCACTTTGAGCAATCTTGTGCCTGTTTTTCATTGAGCTATTGCTAGTGTCTTTCGAGTGCATTGCAAAATTTCCAGCCATATATTTGCATTGCCACATTTGTCTCCATCCTTTGTGTGAGTTTCCATAGGTGTGTTTTCATATCATCACAAAACAGCAAATAGGAGTTGTCTTTTTGTGTTGTTAGGTATCCAAACCAAGCCCCACCATATACCTTGTCTGTCTTGTGATAGCTAAAAATTCCGGGTATTCTCTTCTCACACTTGGTACATCCTTCATTGATACTTGTTGGTAAGTAAATCCTTTTCACTTTGGAACAAGTAAAGATACACTATTATTTGCTGGTTTTGAGTGAGTTGTGAGAGTTCCACCATATATACATATTTGTTGCTGCACTAATCATGGCAGATGACATTACGGACATGATGGAGATCCGCAAATATCGCTTTCTCCATGGAAAATATTGTAGTGCTACTTTTTGGGAGGAAGAAAGTGGTACTTTTCAGGGTGATGGGCTTTTCCACCATAGTGTGATGATTGGTGAGCGATGTGCTGCCACCACCATTGATGGATCCTCTAATCTTAATTTAATCAGCATTGAGGTTATAGAGAAATTGCAGCTTCCTATGAGTGCTCGTACAGTGCCATACCTCTTGCGTTCTTCATATGGCACATTGCTGATTTCCCACACAGCCGATGTTCCTATTACTTTCGGCGATCATACTGAGGTTGTTCACTGTGATGTATCTCCTCAGCCACTTGACTCTTGTCATGTTCTTTTGGGAAATCCATGGAGCCGAAAGTTTCAAGTTCAACCTTGTCGTGATGTGAAGAAAATTTCTTTCAAGTGGAACATGAAGCGGAGTGTTTTGCTGCGTGCCCCAGCTGACAAATTTCATGCATATCATCTTCTTTGCAAAGAGAGGACAAAAGAATTCTGCTTGTCTGCTAAGTACAAGGTCATCAGGGATGGTGACGTTTCCATTATATGTCATCTTGACCACAATGCGCATCAAAACCCATGTGAGAATGAGAGCCACATAGCCAAATTGAGAGAGAGTGTTGAAAAAAGTGAGTTATGTGATTCCACCGTACATGAAGTTGAGAGCATACACTTTGCGAGTATGAGAGAAAAAGACAACATGAGCGTAGTAGATGATAGGACATGTGAGGATATTTCTTCTAATATAATACTCTCTACTTCTAGTGTTGTTTGTTCTGATATGCAGGTTGCTTTTGAAGAAAGGGAGCCGTCTAATGTACAACCTGCATCACCACTTGAGATAGATGCATCAGTGCCTACTATATCTGAGGAGGATGCCATTGCCATTGGTGCTGATTTGGAGCTGTCACTTGCAAGTACAAATTGTTGTGAGTCTACTAATGTGCTAGCTAATTCTTGTGATTTGCATGATGCCATTGATATTGGTGCTGTTTTGGAGCTGCAACATGCAAATTCGAAAATTTGTGAGCCTTCTACTTTGATAGATGATTCTTGTGATTTGCATGACACACATATTTCAGAACCATGTGCTAACTTGATAATTTCGAATTTTGAGCATGTGGTACTGATTACACATAAAGAAGTACTTGCTAAAATACCACCTATTAATATTGTGTATTCCATCATGTTAGATGACTCAATTACTGTGCAATGTGCTATGAATAGGATTTCTGAAATTTCATATGTCAATTCTAGCACCTATGTTCCTGTTTTTACATTTAATCTAATTGGTGACTATGGCATGGCTGAAATTTTTATGGTGGATTCTATATGCATTACTTGTGATAAAATTGCTGAATTGAACATTGTGTTACCTCGGATGGAATGTTTACATTTTCCTCAATCTGGGCATGATCTTGCACATATGTTTGGTTTACCACAAAACTTGATAATTGCATATGCTACTGATTTGGACTTCACTTATATTTGCAAATTGAGTTGCATTTTACATAATGGGAATAATAAACATGATCATATCATTGAGTGTACTACTATAATGAAATTTGATCATAGATCTTCTGTGAGAACACTTGACTTGATACTAAACAATAAGAATTTATATGTGGTTGTTTATCATCATGATTATGATTATCTGAACTTCACTTATACCTGCAATTGTGATTGCTATTTGATGAGATGCTATTTGTTTTCATGTGACAATTATGTGATACATACATGCAAATTTCGTTTCTTCATGTCATGTGTGAATTGTTATCCTATCCATGAAACTAATGCACCCCATTATAGATACATATATTCTGCATACACGTTGTTCTTGTTGTTTCTTCCACGTTCAGCTTACCACAAGCCGAGGACGTCTTGTCTTGAAGAAAGGGAGTATGATGAGGATATAAGAGGGGTACATGATGATTCTACATTCTTCAATTGGAAGGAAATATTGAGCTTCACTGATAATCATTATAAGGTGAATTCTTTCCTAGTAATAAATATTGTTTGTGTTTATAAGAATGTTATACTACCTAAGCCTATGCATTATGTATTAGCAGGGTTATTGATAACACAAACATGGATGGAGGACATGGATGATCATATGGGAAACAAGAGGAAATGCATGGACGACAATTATCAGAACATCTACTACTATTGCTCGAGGGAGGAGAGGGAGGAAGGAGCACAAGATGGGAGGCATGAAGCGGGCGTGCAACACAATGTTGATGCATCCAAGTTGGAGTCCTACACGCATAAGGAGAGGGACCTGCGAGTCCACATGGCTGGACCCATGTTGGGTTCGGTTTGTAATGTTTTGGTTGCACCCAACCGAGTAGGAATAGGTTAGGGGGCGCATTGGCTGCCTTGGCCGCACCCCCTCCCCCTTAAATACCTAGGAGCCACGAATTATTAGGGCAGATCAAGTTTAAACCAAAAACCCTAGCCTCCAGATTGTAAGCTCAAGCTTTCATCTTGAAGTATTACCTTTGCAAATCTTACGTGTTATCTTGTTGTTCCATTGGGAACAAGGGGATACAGGACCACTTGTGATCTATGATTGTATGTGCAAGAGTGTGTAGTTGAGAATAGCTAAAGGGATTGATTGTTGTTGCATTGGCAGCAGGGATTAACCACAGTGAGATCTCAGTGTAGCACTAGTTATCAAGTTACCAAATCATCCACCAAATATCCACCTTCAAATTCGAGTTGCTCACAAGAGAAGATCGGGCCACCCCTTATCAAAATGCATTTGTTTAAATTGGCAAAACAAAATATTCTAGAGCTTCCATATTTGTTCAGGAAGTTCCAACAACTACAAATATAATTGTTGCAAAATTTAATGCAATTGCAAGAGCAAATATTTAAATGAAGCCCAAAATGCAAGAGAGCAAATTCTGAAATGTTAACACATGAAATGTTTTTCAAATGGGCTGCAAATTTTATCACAGGTTCCAAATAATATATATTGGCCCTGTGAATTTTTCCAGATTTTATAAAAAGGTTTAAAGGCCTCAATTAAAAATGAGAACTTCAAATAGTTGCAAATCAACTTTGAATTTTGAAACCAACTTAAACCTTTCAAAAATTCAAAACAAATATATGGTGAGCTCCCTTATCTTATTATGAGCCTCCCTGAATAATTTCAGAATTTTTGAAAATGTTTAAATGCCTCAATGAAATTCCAAAAGGGTGCTGTTTTCAAATTTTAAAAGAAAAACAGAAAAGAAATGAGCCAAGGGGGTTTTCGCAAAAACGTCATCTTCCCTGTCGCTTACAGTGTCTTCACTGGCGCCATGCCGCCGTGGCCGAGCTGCCCTCGCTCGCTGCCGGCCCCCCTTCCCCTGGTCGATAAGTGGAGCGCCCTTCCTCCCCCCGCTTCTTCTCTCTCTTCCCTGCTCTCCGCTCCTTCCCTGGAAACCCTAACCCTAATGGAGCTCCTGCCCGCCGCGCCGGCCGCCGCACCGTGTCGTCGCCTCCGGCCGCCCCGGAGCTAGCCATCGCCACCGTCGTCTCCACCTCGAGCTCCTCTCCCTCCCCACCGGCGGAATTGAGCCGGGAGGCTCTCTCCCGCGAGCACGTCGTCGTTCCCTTCCGCCTCCGGCCGCCGCGTCCGTGGATCATTGCACCGCCGTCCGGCCTCCCCGTCCTTCCTCGACCCCTCTGCAGTGCTCAGGGTGAGCTCCTGGTGCTTGCGCACCCCTCCTCCCTCTCCCTCTCCTTTCTGAACCGTACTTCACCGTGCACCGCCGCCGAGCTCCGCCGCTGCCATGGTCGCCGGCCCTCCGGTGACCATTTGGTTAGTCCCGCCGCTCCCCCCGACTCCCCTCTCCTTCCTCTAGCTCCTGGTTCTCGTGCCCGCGACCAATTTCCAACCAGTTCGACGGATTGATGCTCAACACACCCGCAGCTCTCCTGATGACGTCAGCTGTTCTTCTTTTTATTTTTTCAGAAATTAACAGAAAATGTTTCAAACTTTGAAATTGCATATCTTTTGAACCATGAATCCAAAAAATGCAAATAATATGTCAAAATGCTCAGCAAGAAAATGTCTATCTGTTAGTGCCATTGGTTAAATTATTTGGTCAAATTAAATTGCCCATATTTAATAATTACAGAAATGGCAGAAATGAGTGGAAATTTATAAAATCTATAACTTTATGAATATTGCTCCAAAAATTATAAATGAGATCTTAAATGTTCAGGAAAACAACATCTAAATGTTAGTTCCATTTACATGCAATAATGAACATTTAAATTGCTGTTTAATTAAAATTATTAAAATGGCAGATTTAATTCCAATTTTAGAAAATCCATAACTTGAGTTTGGTTTACTCAAAAATTATGTTTAATAGCTCAAAATGTTCAGTAAGTAATGAACTACAAGTTTATATCTTTTTTTGAGGCTTGTAGATTTAATTTTGGTGCTGTTCTTAAAAATAAATGAAATGGCAGAATTAAATCAAATATTGGAAATGTCATAACTTGTTAAATATTAACTAAAAATTTGCAAATGATATACCAAAATGATCAGCGGATTAATATCTATCAAATAATGCCAATTTCATGCATGTAGAACCCATATTCAGTACTGGACATTTTGGTTAATAATTTAATTCACTAAGTTAAAGATGGAGTTTTAACCCGTTAATTGAAATAATTAATTTAGGGGTTCCATTTAACTTGTGGGACATGCCCAAATACTTTTCATTGCATAATATGATCATCTCATCATGATTGTGCATTGCACCTTGTATTCATGTTATTTATTTCGTTTCTTGTATTGTCTGTGTTTCATTAGATTCCGGAGTCGAGGTTCCACCACAATACCTCGACGATCAACGCGCCCAGTACTATCAGCAAGGCAAGAACTAACCTAACCTTCTTGGCATCTAGCATCCTACTGTTTTATAAACTTATTTTATCCACTATAACATTGCATGCGATTCAAATGCCACTTTTGATCAAGTACTATAGTATCCCATGAATGCATGTTATCCCCTGAACCATCACATGCTCTCCCTTCCTATGAACTCTAGGGTTGATGTGTTGGCCGGATACAAATTATAATTGTTGTTTATATGCTTAGCCATGCTTAGTCATATGTTAGTTATGTCCGTTGATTAATTCCATACTGATGATGTTGATGGAATGATTTGGGCATGGTGGATATGTGTGATGCTTAACTAAACTGCTAAGAAGGCTGGGATGAGTTGCCATCGGGGATGGTGTTTTGTCTCATTCTTGCCCCTAGGTGCGAGTTCTTGTCTCTAGAACCAAGACTAGCGTGCTTCCATTGGTGGGGGTATGGGCTCCTTACTAACTGAATAACTTGTGCGGGCGTATCCAAGGGTCCTCTAGTTTTCTATTTCCATTTGCCGTGTGTGTGAGCGGAAAAAGAAATGATGAGGATGGTGGTGTTTAGGAAGTGGCGATGGGGCAGGGGCTGAAATAGGCTGGGTAAACTTGCCCTGTGGCCATAAATGACTCTTGGATAGTCTCACGCGAGGTAAAGGTTTAACCGCGCCCACTCGCCGGCCTTCCCCGGAAGAGGGCCAATCAGGTGAGCCGGACGGTACCAATGGTTAAAAACACTACACCCCTGCAGGGTTTAATCTTTTCGAAAAGCCATGTCCGCGGTTATGGACGACTTGGGAACGGACTACGAGATCATAGAAAACATTAACTTAATTGTTATGGCAGCTAGAGGTTGCATAATCAATGTGTGGTAAAGGTTCATTTCCTCGAGGGTGATTCGAGGGAGTGCCTTGGTGGAGATGAGTTGCTTCTGGTTATAAAAGGGTTCGTTGAGAACCACAGATGAAAGTTTACTCTCTTATCCCTTTCAGAAAACATTCTGAGTAGACGTTGCAATGGGTCTTTATGTATTTTAAAAAGGAAAACTAGCTTTATGCAAAACCAGCTACATTATACAGCATTAGAGCCTCCGTCAGCATCGGGCCTATATCGCCCTACTAATTCTTGCGAGTACGTCGTACTCAGCCTTGCTTTGTTGATTATTATTTGTTTCAGAGGAGGACGCCACTATGTTGACTTCGACGAGTAGTCTGGGGTTCCCAGGTGGCAGCTTGGGACGTCTTGGAACAGGCTGGCACGGGATGTTTATCTGTAGGCCTCTTAGGCCATAAATTGGATCTTGTTGTTTAGACAACTTTAATTTGCTTCCGCTGTTGTAATGATGGGTCAGTGACCTCTGATGTGTCATTTGCTATCTTTCTCAATTATATGAGTTGAACTATGATCTCTTTGTGTCATAGAGTCTGTGATGTGCCAGTTGTTCCGCAGTCTTGGTCTCTTTATTATACATGAAAGCGATGTCCGAGCTTATGGCATGATCGAGGTGTTGTGTGCCGATGATGTATTCCAAGCACGCCTGCCAATGTGTTTTGGCCTGGGATTGGTAAACCCAGTAACCCTAGATTGTGTAGCATGACCGGTTGCACAACGTTTCACTGTATAGCTCTGGGTCAGGGCGCTACAAATAGCCTCGGAAGTTGGTGTAGCGATTGCTAAGGCGCAGCGTCCTCACACGTTTGTAGTCGGATCGTCAACGTCGACGCCACCCAAATCGATAGTATCATCTCATCGAAAGATCGGACACCTTTGCCTCTATCAGTTCCCCTGTTCCGAGCCGCTGGGTCCTAGGTTGAGGAGTTACCAGTAGTACTCTAGAGCATACAGATGACTCCTAATAGATCCACTGGCTTCACGCCGTTCTTTATGGTCTATGGAGCAGAAGC
This sequence comes from Puccinellia tenuiflora, assembly GCA_012064385.1. Classification (NCBI taxonomy): domain Eukaryota; kingdom Viridiplantae; phylum Streptophyta; class Magnoliopsida; order Poales; family Poaceae; genus Puccinellia; species Puccinellia tenuiflora. The sequence continues at coordinate 9,883 of QRDG01002495.1, read as the reverse complement.
AGTCGTGCACAGTGACTTACTTCACGACTCACCATGAGTCACCAATTACATCGAGACAGAGAACGAGCTTGCTCGCCAGGACTCGGTAGATGCACTTGAGGAAGCAAGGGAGTTGGCCCTTGAGAGATCTGCAGTATATCAGCAGGACTTGCGGCGATATCATGCACGCAGAATCATAACTCGGACCTTTCAAGAGGGAGACTTAGTGCTTCGCCCAGTCCAAAATAAGGAAGGGATGCACAAGTTATCTCCTCCATGGGAATGACCGTTTGTCATCAACAAAAACTTGCACAATGGGTCGTACTATCTAATGGATGTATGGGAGCCATCAAGTCAAAGCAAAGGAGCTGACACAACTCATACATTAGATCCATATGTAGAGCCAAAGAGGCCTTGGAACATAGCTCAGTTGCATCCATATTATAGTTAGTTCTTGTAAGCAAAGATGTGCAAGTTATTAGTGAGCCCAGTGAGCTCTTCATACATTGTATTGTGTTTATTATGATCAAAAGAAATAAAGCCGACTGAAATTGAAATTGAATTTTTTTGTCGAGACACTAAGTATGTGCGCTTTATTTTCTGATCTTGAGGTTCTTGGGGGCTTCTCTTTAAGAAAAAAATTCAGGCTTTAGACTCTTGAACCCGGCACAGAAGCCAACTCTTTCCTGATTTTTATCTGGTAAGTTAGATGTAACTCGCAGATTTGGACTAAATACTACAGGCATGACTCGTCCTGAACTCCTATGAAGCCTAGAAAGGACTTAGGAGAAGTTGGATTTGTTATAGCAAAACTGTTAGTAAAAGTCAAGCGAGGCCTACTTATTCATCAGTATAAATTTCATATGGGTTATAAGAACCAATGCAATTAATATCAAGTGGGCAGCAAAACAGGCCTATCACATAAAACCAAGATATGCAAAAGCATGTCATTATAAAGATAACAGTTTTACATCCCAAAAGCCGAACATCACGGCATCAGTTATGATAAAAGTTTAAAAATCATCCAAAGGATGAGCCTCCTTTACAGGAGCAGAGTCAGGTAGTGGAGCATTGGCTGCAACACCTTGAGCAAAGCTACCAGGTTCAGAAGGGTCCTTAGAGCCAGGGGCGACTCCTTCATCAGGATTTTGGGAGTTGGCAGCATCCTCTAGACGGACTCGAGCTAGAACTGGTGCTGCAGGAGTTGATGATGCAGGACCCGTAGAGGTGGACGCACCAACAGCCAGCTGTGAAGGACGGCCAAACTCCACAACTGGAGGAGTTGCCATGACAATCTTCTGGTTGTTGGAGTCGTACCGGTGGGTCCATATCTCCGAGTCCATGTTGTCCACAATTTGATAGGCAAAAGGCCTGAGTGTGCAGTCTTTCAAAGTCATCCTTGGTGAAAGGGGAGCTATTTTCATGTTGCTCCGGCTTGCCCAAGGTTAGCAGTGCAGGCTCCACAGTTGTTGGATAGTACACCCTCGACAAGGCCAGGACTCGAACAGCTGCACGCCTGAAGGAGGACTCCTTCCAAGCCTTAACATATGCAGGAGCTCGAGACAACTCCCTCACTAACCTTTCAGGAGCTGAGGGGCACTTTTTCTGAGGTGACAGATAAGTGACAATAGCCCTAGCACCCTCCTGCAGGCCATGGTAGTGATCCAACAGCTCATTCATCTGTTGGCCGACTCCTAATTTCATCTTTGGAGAAGCTGAGCCTGAAAGAATTGCAACATGTCAGTATAGCAAAGAAAAGAGTTAACAATTCAAGTACAAGAAAGAGAAGGGACAGAAATTACCAAAGATGCGTTGGATCATCACTTTGATTCCAATGCGGCAGCGGTCAAGGCCAATGTTTAAGTCCTTGATGGTCTTCTCCGTAATGTTCTTATTATGGACAGCAGTTTTCTTTACATCCTCCAATTCGGCACAGACTTTTTTCAAGTCGTTCTCAAGTTGGAGGGCATGATTCCTCTCATACTCAGCAGATTTGGCGGAAGCAGCCGCCTTTGCCTCAAGTTCTTTCATATCTCTCTGCATACGAGAGACAGTGGCCTGCAACAGCAACAACACAAATAATCATATGTTAGATGTAGCTCCAAGTCGTCAAAGAGGCACAACTTGGCACTTGGGGGCTACAGGGAGTTCTTTTCATCAAGGAGTGCAAGACAGATTTTCTGGTTAAAGGTTTTCAGCAAAAACCAAGGAAATAGACCTACAAGTTCCAAGATGTTGTAATCAACAACTAGGAACTTGGGGGCTACAGTGGTTCAAAGTTCAATTTTACATGGTATACACAGTGCAGATGGTAGCTCCGAGTTGTCGCAAGCTAACAACCCGACGCTTGGGGGCTACTCATGGATCAAATTTTAAAAGAAAAACAGAGATTTTTCAGAGTCTATTAAGCTCCGAGTTGTCGCAGGCTAACAACCCGGCGCTTGGGGGCTACTCATAGATTAAGAATTTTCAAGACATATGCACGATTTTTCCGAGTCTTAAGCTCCGAGTTGTTGCAAGCTAAAACAACTCGGCGCTTGGGGGCTACAGGCATGAAGTTCCAATTTTTTCTACAGAGATGAAAGTAAAGTATAAAGCACCTACCTTAAGTATCAAGTCACCACAGCTAGGTGCTTGGGGGGCTACTGGTATGATGAGAGATAGTAATTTGCAAAGGAAAAGGTGAAGGACTTACAGTGTGGACCATTTTCAGAGCCATCAAGTTGGCCAGCTCCTCGCCCTTCACCTTGGCAGCCTCTTCGTTCCACTTGAAGGCCTCTTCCCATGCATCCATGAAGGACTTGTTCTCCCCAATGCGGAGTCGGCTATAGTCAATAGCGAGTTCGGAGGCAGGATCTACTCAGTGTTGGTCTCCAAGTCCAAGGAGGCATTGGGGTTGGAGGAAGGCACAGCTCCAGAGTCGTAAGAGTCCTCAGCTAAAGAGGGGGAAGCAGTGGGTGACTTGCATTTCCGAGTGGTTGGAATTGCAAGTGGAGCATCAGCTGGCCCACTGCTCCTCAGCTTCCTCTTCCTGACGGCTTGTACGGCCTGTGTTTTTTTGATGATCTTTAGTAAGTTGAGCTTGAGTTGGAGAAAGACGTGAGAAGGGCACCTTTGGTACAGCAGCCCGCTCCTTCCTCTTCATAGCTTTTTGAGGAGTGGGAGCCGGGTCCTTGTCGCTAGACGACTCGCCAGAGGAAGTCGTCACAGCATTTGGCGGGTCCTCAGCAGAGGGACCCCCTTCATCATCACCTTCAGGAGTCTCTGGAGAGGACTCCTGATTTCCTTCTTCGATGCCTTCATTGCTTTCAGCTCGGGCATATTGTCCATTGGGTGACCACCAGATATCAGTAATCTATGCAAAAGTTCAGAGAAGTATAATTAGACAAGCAAGGAGTTGAAATATAGCAAGAGCAAAGTTAAAGTACCAGTGTAGAACAACTTACAGCTGGTGGAGGAGTTGTTGTGCAGAAAGGTGAAAGACCAAAGATTTCTTGGTCCTTCACCAACTTGCCCGTCAGTTTTTTCACCAACCGATTAATATCGGTGGTGCTAGCTTGTTTCTCCGTCATCCGGAGATCGTCAGTGACACATCGAGTGTACTCGACAATTAGCCGAGTCCTTGGGCTAAGTGGCTGGATCCTCCAAGTTGTCCAGTAGAGAACTAGGTCCATTCCCCCGAGTCCGTGCGCTACAAGAGCGCAGAGGCGTCTCATCAAGGAGTCAACCTTTGGACGAGCATCTTCAGAGCATTTAGCCTTCATGTTGGCATTTATTTGGAGGTTGTCAGAAGAGAAGTCAGGGAGATGGGGCTCATCCGGAGGGGACGTGTCCTTGCAATAGAAGTAGGATTTTTGCCAGTCCTTAATATGACTCGGCAAGATGGGTTTAGCAAAGAGAGAGCCCTGGCGGCACTGCACAGCAACACCCCCACATTTGAGAAGTGGGCCCCCAGCACGCTCAGGTTGGGGATTGCAGTAAAAGAGTTCAAGGAAGAAGTCCAATTCCGGCTTGATTTGATGATAATCTCCACATAAAGTTACAAAATTGGAGAGATTTAAGATAGAATTGGGAGCAAGGTCATGAATTCTCAGCTTGTAGAAATCAAGAACCTGATGGAAAAAGAGTTTGCGGGGGGGGGGGGGGGGGGTGGGGGGGGGGGGTGGGGGGGTGGGGTGAAGCCACGGAAGAGGTGCTCACCGAACACGACGACCTCCCCGGCGGCCGGTGAGGGCTCAGTCTCCTCGCCGGCGGCGCGCCAGGAGATGCTTGGTGAGATGAGCCCGGACTCCTCGTAATCATGGAGAGAGTCTTGGGTGAGCAGAGATCTACCCCAGTTGGCAAAGATCGTCCGCTTCGATGCGGGCGCAGCAGCGGCCGCGGCAATGTCCACCACCGAGCCCAAGGTCTTCTTCCCCTTGCTGGCCTTAGAGTTTTTGGGTGCCATGGCGATGGAAAGCTACGCACGCGTGAGAGAGGAAGAGCACGTGCAGGAGGAAGAAGATGAAGTGGAGACAGAAAGGGCAAAGTGAGATATGGTCCCCACACTTAAATAAAGAGGATAAGAAAACCCTAGAGAATAACGACGCTGTCTGTTGCGCTATATGCGTGGGAATTGCGGAAATTTGGGATTTTATCCGCTGCAAAGATACACGGCGAAACCGAAGCGTCCGATGATTACGGTCAATGTATGACACATGCGGAAATGGAATAATAAAATAATTTAGAAAGGCCGACTCGTTTTTAAAGGACGAGTCCTCAGTATGGATAAGTGAGAAAGTTTGCCCTCCTAGCCAACTCGCAAGGGCTATAGCCACATGACCAACCAGAGAGTGGGGGTCGAGTGTGAGGCCTGAGTAAGGGAGGGGGCCAACTTGTTTTTCAGTTAAGTAGTTTTATGTTTATGCAAGAATTCATCTTGGAGCCAGCACCAAGCAATTCCCGAGTCATCAACTTCAAAAAGAAGCCAGAGAAAAAGGAGTCGGACGAATACGCCGAAGTTGCACCAAAGATAAATTCGGGGGCTACTGATGGGGGGATACTTTCCAGGTAGGCCCATGGAGCCGAAAAGTGGATCCGCCAAGACCTAGGAGGTCCAATCCGGGTTACACTTCAAGCCACATGGGCTGGACAAGGAACAAGCCGGCCAGCCCGTTACGAGTCCACGGAAGGGAAAGGACCCGGCGGGAATCGGAGTCCAAGTACAACCCGGAGTACCAACTTGGAAGGTGAAGACCTAGAGTAGGACTCCATGTTCATGTGTAATGCGGCATACGTTGTAAGTCCAGGGACCCGGCCACCTATATAAAGAGGGCCCTGGACCCTAGATCCATAAGCTCTCAAGTAACACCAATCCCGTAGTTGCCGACTCCCGAGTTAGAGGAGCCGGAACCTTGTAATCGAGAACAAGTCCACATCAATAAAGAACAAGCAGGAAGTAGGTCTTTACCTCTAAACAGAGGGGCCGAACCTGGGTAAACTCCGTGTCCCTTGTCGAGGTTAACTACTCCTATGTCCTGGTCACCAATGGCCTCACAACTAAGCTTCCTAGAGGAAGTACTTGCCGTGACAACCCCACAAAATTTGGCGCCCACCATGGGGCCGATGATGAAAGGAGTCGAGATCATGGGAGAAGCTCACCGAGGTATGGAGAAGCTCGCCATCGGTAGGGTCTACACTAACCAGTACGGCGAGACCGAGATCGACGACTACGGGTGGAGCCCGGAGATGGATGAAGTTGAGGAGGGCTACCAGCTCATCTTCGGCAAGATCAACGTGTTCGTTGGCATGGTCAGTACCACATGTAATCGTGCTAACGAGTTGGAATCTGTTTCAGAAGCAACAACTATCGTCGAGTCCGATGGAGAGGAGTCCGTTGGTACATCGCAAGTTGGCATAGTAGCCAAGGAAAAGGAGCCAGAGATGCTGCCGGAGTCAGATTCAGAGCCAGGTTACGATGCAGATTCAGATTCAAAGTTCGCGCGGTTAATGCCGTGGAGCCGGCAATACCACAGTGGCTAAGGTGGTCAGAGCAACCAATTACTTGGAGTCGGGCAGATCACACGCCAAGAATTGACGACCGGGGCAGCTAGCTTGGTGGTAGCACCACAAGTCGGAGGATACACACTTAACAAAGTACTTATGGACGGCGGCAGTAGCATCAATATATTATACTATGACACATTCAAGAGGATGAAGTTGCAGGACAGGCAACTCATACCCACATAGACAGTTTTTCATGGGATAGTACCTGGGAAGTCGGCAAAGCCCATTGGTAAGATTTATCTAGAAGTCGTTTTTGACACCTTTGAGAATTTTCGATTAGAAATTTTGCCTTTTGAGGTTGTGGATCTCCATAGTCCGTACCACGCTCTTTTTGGACGTCCTACATATTTCAGTTCATGGCAAGGTCATGTTACATATATCTGAAGCTGGAGATGCCGGGACCAAAATGAGTCATCATAGTAAATGGTAGTAAGCAGATGGCACTTGAGTGCGAACAGAGAGATGCAGCTATGGCAGAGACAGCTTGTGACCAAGAAGAGCTCAAGTTCTATAAAGCACATGTAGACCCGGAAGACAATACAGTGCTCAAGAAGCCGGCAACAGAGGAGAAGATAAATTCAAGTCGGCTCAAGATAAAAAACAAGTTGATTTCGTCCCCGGTGACTCCTCCAAGCAGTTCACCATTGGGGCACACCTTTCTGATAAATAGGAAAGCGCGCTCGTCGAGTTCATCCATGAGAATCGGGACGTCTTTGTATGGAAGCCATCTGACATGCCAGGTGTACCGAGAGAACTCGCCGAGCATAGCTTACATGTTAACCCTAACGCAAGACCTATAAACAAGGACTTCGCAAGTTTCATGATGACAGAAAAAAAGCTATACAAGAAGAAGTGGCCTGACTCCTTGCGGCCGACTTAATCAAGAGGTATTATATCCAGAGTGGGTGACCAACCCAGTCTTAGTGCCAAAAAAGACAGGGGAGTTGCGTATGTGCATTGACTTCACCGGGTTGAACAAAGCATGTCCTAAGGATCCCTTTGCCCTACCACGCATCGACCAGATTATTGACTCCATAGCAGTTCCGAGTTGCTTTGTTTCTTGGATGTTATTCCAGCTACCATCAGATCAGACTCAAGGAGGAGGATGAGTTGAAAACCTCCTTCATAACACCCTTTGGAGCTTTAATTACAAAACATGCCCTTTGGACTAAAAAATGCAGGAGAAACATATCAGAGATGCATTCAGAATTGTTTCCAGGAGCAGATTGGGAGGAACATCCACGCATATGTGGACGATTTGGTTGTCAAGTTACATAAAGCTGACTCCATGATTGCCGACTTAACAGAGAAATTCAATAATTTGCGCAAATACGAGATGAAGTTGAATCCAGGCAAGTGTGTATTTGGAGTTTCGGCAGGCAAACTACTCGGCTTCATCATTTCAGAAAGACGGATTGAGGCAAACCTGGAGAAAATCAAATCTATTCATAACTTGCAAAAGCCGACTTGCTTAAAAGATGTTCAGAAGCTCATAGGCTATGTTGAAGCTTTGAGCAGATTCATATCACGTCTCGGAGAAAAGGCAGGTCCTCTCTACCGACTCCTGAAGAAGTCAGACAAGTTCTTATGGACAAAGAAGCTGACGACGCTTTGAGGAGTTGAAGAAAACTTTGTCAATAGCGCTAGTCCTTGCAGCTCCTACAGATAAGGAGCCCATGTTACTGTATGTAGCTGCCAACGAGAGAGTTGTCAGCGCAGTGGTGGTTGTAGAACGCAAGGAGGAAGGAAAGGAGTATCCAGTACAACGTCCTGTCTACTACGTCAGCGAGGTACTCACTAATTCCAAGCAAAGGTACCCACAGTTGCAGAAGCTCGTATATGGAGTCGTTTTAGCAACTCGCAAGCTCAAGCATTATTTTCAAGAGCACCCTATCAAGGTGGTGAGTTCAGCACCACTAGGAAATATCATCCGCAACAGAGATGCGATGGGACGAGTCGCTAAATAGGCAATTGAGCTGGGACCTTACCACATCACGTATGAGCCGCACACAGCAATCAAGTCGCAAGCTTTGGTGGATTTCGTCAATGATTGGACCGATTTCACATCTTCACCAAACACACCCTGCTCCAAGTTTTGGACAATGCACTTTGACGGATCCAGACAACTCGAAGGATCAGGAGCCGGCGTCGTTCTGACTTCACCCAAGGGAGATAAGTTGGCGTATGTTCTTCAGTTGCACTTTGACTGCACCAACAACATGGCAGATTATGAGGCTCTGCTACATGGACTCCGCATGGCCAAGGAGATGAACATCAAGTGTATCAGGTGCTTTGGAGACTCAGATCTCGTCGCCCAGCAAGTGTCAGGAACTTGGGATTCAAAGGATGAAAACATGGCTGCTTACGGAAAAGCAGTCGACCAGATTGCGGGGTTCTTTTCCGGCTACCAAGTGGAGCACATTGATCGTCACAAAAGTGAGGCGGCATACGCATTATCAAGGCTGGGACCTCGAAGGAGAAGGTACCACCAAATGTTTTCCTAGATGAGCTTCACCATCCATCGGTAAAGTTGCCTTCAGAGGAGGAGCTCGCTTTTCTGGACCCGGAGTCGGCATTGGTCGCAGGAAGAGACACACAATTTCAACTTGGACAGAGCCATATCTCGCGTATCTACTACACGGTGAACTTTCAGAAGATGAAGTCAATAAAAGGCAACTCATCAGACGATGCAAGTCTTACACAGTAATTAATGGAGAGTTGTTCAGGAGAAGCACCACGGGAGTCTATGAATGATGCGTGTCTCCAGAAGAAGGCAGGCAGATTTTGCAAGAGATTCATGCAGGAGACTGTGGCCATCATGCATCAACAAGGTCCTTGGTGTCAAAAGCTGTCAGGCACAGTTTCTTCTGGTTAACAGCACACTTGGATGCAGAAAAAATAGTTTGAGTTTGTGATGGTTGCCAGAGGTATGCCAGACAAGATCATGTGCCAGCCCAGGAGCTCAGAACAATACCAATAACTTGGCCGTTCGTAGTTTGGGGACTTGACATGGTAGGTCCTTTTTCAAAGTCACCTTGCCACAAGACTCATCTGCTGGTTGCAGTTGACAAGTTCACCAAGTGGGTGGAAGTTGAACCCGTGAGCCGAGCCGATGCAACATCAGCTGTTAGGTTCATCAAAAAGATAGCTATACGATTTGGCTATACGATTTGGATATCCACATAGCATTATCGCAGACAATGATACCAATCTATCAGTTGGAGAGATGGCCAAGTTATGTGGAGAAAACAACATCCGACTTGATTTAGCCTCGGTGGCACACCCATAGTCAAATGGAAAAGCTGAACGTGCAAACCAGGAGTTGCTCAGAGGGATTAAGCCCAGATTGAGAGTTCCTTGTTACGAGCTGCCGAGTGTTGGGTTGAGGAGTTGGCTAAGGATGGCAATGGGTAGGGTATGGGCAGGGTAGAGAAATACCATACCCATACCCATATAGTCTATGGGTATAAAATTCTACCCATACCCTTACCCGCGGGGATGAAAGTAAACCCATACCCATACCCGGTGGGTACCCGTACCCATTGGGTACCCGTTGGGTAGATCAAATAGTAAAAATTGTTCACAATTTACATTCATTGGTAGCACATTTGACAAAAAATCAATTCTCTCAACTAAGTAATAGGTAGATGAATACATGACAATTATCTAACTTTGGAAATCACAATTAATGGTCATATCTAGTAAGTCAACCAAGTAAAGTCCGTATGTCAGTATAAACGGGTAGGATATGGGTATACCCACGGGTACAGAGCTGTACCCATGCCCTACCCACGACTTGGCGGGTAGGATATGGGTACTACCCATGGATATAAAAATACACCCATACCCCCCCATACGG